>VWZK01012992.1:0-283785 GCA_013396935.1 Baryphthengus martii | reverse complement strand
GGGGGCGGGGTGGTGATGGCGGGAGGGGGATATTTTCTGGTTACTTTTCTTTCAGAGCAATTTCTGTGTTTAGGAAAATGGGCCAACTTTCCCATTTCAGAATCCTCTTATTCAAATATGGGCAAGGTGAGAGGTTAGAGGCCTCGTTGTTAATGAGAAAGGCAGCCTCTGATTTTTACACTAATTGAAGCATTTACATTTTTCAGCAGAACTAAAATGCAAAACTAACACATTCCTTGGAGATTTATAACCCCATGATGGATTCTTCTATCCCCTCTCCCTTAATTATTCCAAATTATCTGAACTCTCATGAAGAAGAAATAAATTAATATTAATATTCCATTTAGAATATACTCTAAAATGCAGTAGAAAATGGAGGCAATAATAATGATAAAGAGGGTAGCTGAGATAATTTGGAATACATAATCTTTCTTCTCTTTGTTGCAGCTTTCTTACACTAGAGTAAGCCACGAAAACTGTCTTGCATTCATTTAGCAGAGCAATTTTTGTGCTGCATTGACTTCCAGTATGTAACTAAAAGCTTGGTGAAATATTGCTCTGTCTGTTAAGTGTAATATTTTGGTTTTGTGCCTTGATAAAAAAACCAAAACAACAACAAAAAAAATCAAATGATAAAGTAAATCGGATAATTTCTTCTGAAGAGGGTACATGGTGGGCAAAGAGGCAGGTAAGGCCTACTTTCCATCACTGGAGACTAGACAGGAAAAAAAAGCAAGAGAAAAAGAGTAACTAGATAAACCAGAAATGAAGTGAAATATAAAATATAGTTTATCTTGAAAGTAAGGAGGGAATTACAGTTATCTGAAGGGCAAAGACTGAGGTCAAATTAATCATAAGCATGAAAGAGACAGGCAGAGATGTGCCACAGGGAGGGTGGGAGAGTAAAAGGAAGAATGTGGCTTCATTTGGATGATGAGACCAAACTACCTGGTAAATCTTCAGTTAGCCACTGAGTAACTATTGATGGTGAGTTACAGGCTTGCGATTGCCCTTTGCCACTCTGAGATGGCTCCCAGCTGCTGCTCCAAATTCCATGCTCCCAGCTCTAGGGCATTGGCTTTGGGCTCCCAGTGCCCTGGAAGTTGGTAACTATAAGATATGAGTGAAGGAAAGGCTTAGTTTTGATTTAGAGGTGTCCTAAGATGAAAAATAGCATCAAGAACGATTTTCAGTGGTGGGGTACCATTTACAGTGAATGGAAATGTAAGCCCAAATTCAGCTTTAAAACTAAAGGCTTTTATATTTATATAAATTATAAATCTGAGTCTTATAATCACTTCTTCACCTTGTTATGTGTAAATTTGCTCTGTGTTTTTATTAATGGACCCTCACTGAGAGGAGCCAGAGACTTTAAATGACCCATCACCTGTGAGCTTCTTGGCTTACAACCAGCTTGATGTTACACTGTCAGCTGCATTTAGAACTATGTTATCCCATGAAAGTAATGTTTGATTTCTTAAACAATGTTTTGTGTCAAAAATGTAACTTTTTTAAGACAGAAGGATATAGACTAAACCCCTATTGTCCTATTTTTATAAACCCTTTTTTTTTTTTCTCACTGTCATAGTACAACTTTGGCAGGTTAATGTAAGGGTGGGAGACATCAACCAAAGTGAAGCCCGTCTGCAAAGCTGTTGCATACGACATCACATATTGGGGTTGAGGATGGATTATGAGAGAAAAGACTGTCATAAAAAAAACCCACAACTACAACAACAGAGAATGATGTTAAAATTAGTGAACAGACTTGAGATCACCTGTGAACTAAAAAAGCCATTTTGCTGTTGCTTTTAACTTGAAAATAGCCAGTAAGGTTTTGTAGCACTTTGCCTGCTCTGTTTTGTTTGCTCAGCTTTCAGAGACTAAAGACATGTAAGAAGTATTGAGACATGGAGGTAAGTCTAGAAATATATGGAAGCTGTTCACAGTCAACATTCAATGCAGCTGGGCGTCTATAGTGCATGGGACCAGGCATTCTTACTGTTGCAGGTGGCCTTACCTCAGCAATATCTCATGGTAATAATTCATAGAAAGTAGATGGAAGATGCTGTGGACTTGCTGGTGACAGGCACTGCAGCCCCACGTGTTGCAGTATTGTATGTGCAGTGGAGCTAGACCCTGGATTGTGTGTGGCAGAGGGTCCACAGCATGTGTGCAGAGTTGCACCCAGGGAGGAGCTGCACAGGACTGTGCACTGCTGGCACAACTGCCTCACTGTGTGTGGCAACTCTGGATTATTGTACACTGGTACAAGTATAGTGTAGGTAGAGGATGCTGTGGGTTGAATGGTTTGGCCTCGTTTGCAGTCTGGAGCATCTGTGAAAGGAGCTTGTGTTTCTCAGCCTTCTCCAACAGGCAAAAGTACTTGTGGAGGAACGCTAGGTCCTAATGCAGAGTTTTGTTGTTCTGTTCAATATAGTGATATTCAGTCTCAGGCAAAGTAATTTTGTGATTCTGCCTCCTTGACAATAAAGTGAGAATTAAAACAAAACCAAAACCTGCTGCTAAGGAGTTAGTAGTAGCTACAGGGTTTTGGTGTGAATGTTTATTTGAATAGTTACTTGTGAATATGTGACCTTTAAACATAATGGGAAACTAGATTTTATAACATTTAGCTTGATGTAACAGTTTCCGTGTTATGCATTGCAAGAACATTTGCAATTCACCGTTGAGAAATGGTAACGTGATGGATAAAGTACTGGGCTGGGATTTTATTCTAGACATAGCCATCAGCTTTCTACATCAATTTTTCCAAGAAAATTAACCACCCCTCTTAGCCAGGGCTTTTTTATCTGTGAAATGAGAATGATAATCCCACAACACCAGTCTGTGACAAATACATGAATATTAAACATATTCACTCAGCAACTTCAAATTAAAGTTTTCTCCTGTCCAGTTGTTTCAGAAAACAGCTGTCAAGAAAACCTGACTAAAGAAATGAAACCTTTTAGATTGTATGTCTAATATGAATTCGCTGACACGTGCTAGACTGTTCAATGTCACAGATGAGAAATTAAAATAATTTGTTTAGATTATTGAACAACTGATTGCTGAAGTATCATATGATAAGACACCTCTTACTGACTTCATAGTCACTGAAAATTTCTGCAGCGGTCATAAAAAATCATACATCTTAGTTCCTCATTAATTTTGTTCATTAAGTGAGAAATGAGGCTAAACCGAGAAAATTTTATTATAAGAAAATGATTTCCAAATACCTTTTTGTTTTGTGGCAAATATTTAATGGAATGATATCTTCTTCATCACTTGATGAGTGGTAAACTATTCTGCAAATCGTCACAGAAGAAGATAACACCTGTGAGAGGATGAGGAAAGAAATAAAACTGCACACGGTACAAACTAAACAAAATAAATACAATGTATCAATGCAAGACTTTTATTACATGTCTTTTTTTATTATCATTATTGCTCTCGGTGAAAAGCAGTATTCTGTGTTTCCGCACGTGAATTAGGATAAGATACTGAATTCCATAAGCTGCCTGGTATTTTTTCTTAATTCAGAAAAACAAGAGTGTTTTTCTTTTTTTCGTTCTTGTTTTCATTTCTTCACAGCTATCTCCTCTGCATCACATACAGAATGCAGTGGTGCTCATTTGTAAGAAAAAAAGTGCCACATGTGTGTGCATGATGGTCTGGTTGTGAAAGGCTTGCCTGCCTTCCGCTTTCTGGAGATCCCAAAGGCCACATTTGTCATATAGTCACTTCACTGTGAGTGTAATTAAATGTAAAGCACTTCGGGATGTTCAGCTGTATAAGGTATTGCTATTGAAATGAAAGTTGTTTTTCTGCAGCCAAACACAAAAGGGAAAAAAACCCAAATAAACAGCAACAAAAAAAGAAATGAAAATGTTTCTAGGAATAAAAATGTGAACATTGATAGACAAATAAAACATTGGAAAGAAAGGAAAATAGTTCCAGAAAACAAATCAATAAGATTAAAAAAGAAAAAAAAAAAAAAGAAAGATTTATTTGAGAAAGTTGACAGGCTTGCAGAAATTTCTAGCTTACAAGCTATTTACAGAGAGAAAATACGATGAATCAAGACACCGTCATCAAAGTAAAAACCCAAGGTATTAAAATTTTAACTCCAACTTGTAGAGAGTCCAGATCTTTCCTCTGTGACATAAATTTGCACAGTCAGTAGAAGCTTCCAATTACAGTGTTTCTTCTGTATTTTACATCCTTGGAGATAATGTTTGTCCTTTTGTAAAATAAGTGTGAAATTCTGTCCCTCCCAATTTATGACTGCTATACAACATATTAGGAACTGAAATTATCCATAAAAACAAGGAGAAAAAAAAAAAAAAAAGAAAACAAAAGGCTTAACAAGTTCATTGATGGATAGCTCTACTTACTCACTACGAAATGACTTTTTTTACCAGGATGAAATAGCGTCAGGGTTTACCCTGATTTGTGGATCAGCCATAGACTAGCTGCAGGTAGCAACCTTTCAGGGAAATGCCCTGACCACAGGGTTATACAATTACAGGCATAATCATGCATTTTTTCCTCTCTATTGGTTCTGGTGGTTAATGTCCAATACAGCAGAAGACAGAGCTACATGGAGGTCTCCTCTTTAGGGGAGTGTCCTTGCCCTTGCACCGCTGTGTAAGCAGTTGAAGAACAAATATTGCCACTTCCTAGTCCTCCTTGCTGTTGGAAATAGAGCCTATATCTAAATCCAGGGACACTCACCTGCTCCTTCTTCCCTCCAGGTTGTTTTAGCAGATTAATATTCTACCTCCTTGGAAACCTCCTCAGTGGAGATTATATCCCCATAAAATCTTCTAAGGGAGCTTCTGTGTCAGGCAGGTGAGGGGGAGCTTTTGCAGCAGACCAGAGTTCTGAAGGTCCTGGGTTGCCTTAGCACTGGTAACTTTGTTTTGTACCAGACCATATTGACTCCTCTTATCTCCCAGTGGGTCCATGCTGAACTGAAACTAATGGGTTGATGGTGGCTATTTTTACAAGACAGACGTTCACACTTCTTGGTTTTGGATTGGTATGTGTTGAAGGCCAAAGCATAATACAAACAGGAATTGCCTTTCAATTTGTTAGTTATCCTCTGCACTTTTTGTTACTTCTGATACAATGTCTAAATGTATAAATTCACCTAGCCTATGATTTCATGAAAACTAGGTCTTTCCGATGGTTTACAGAACACATAGCAACAAACGTTTCCATGCCAGGAGGACTTCTGAGCAAGAAGTTAGACTACTCTTTCACGTTTTGTTTAAACTTTTTCAGTCTGGGTTAAAGTGACTCTCTTGAAATCTGATAGTTAGCTTGAGTAACACCGTTCACTCTCACTTTATTATTAAGTATCTGAAATTTTTTCAGTTAGACCTGACAAATTCCAATTGTTAGCTTTGTATTTCCCTTTTGTTTGGAGAAGTAATCCAGTGTATTTGATTTGCTGAAACACATAACTATAGCCTATTAAGAAAACTCATCTTGCTGGTTGTTTTGCTTTGCTTCTGCCCTAGATTGAAATGCAGTGGGAAGATGGGAAAAGGCCTCAGCTGAGTTGAAATTAGGGGTAAAGAAATAAATATCCTTTCACCATTGAAACCTGGATTCATAGAAGGTAGTTTTATGGTAGCTTTATTGTTCATGTGTTTCTAATAACCTTCTCATTACGAACAAGAAGAGATGATGGACTGCCATGAATGCTAGTGCATGGTCTCAGCTTCAGCTTCCATTATTATTTCCATTATCACAATGGATCTTCATTGGCCTGGATTGCAAACATTCTTACAGGAACGATAAGACTAAAATGACTCCACCTGTCATTCAATGATGTGTGAATCGACAATCAAATGATTGATCAATTTTTCTGTGCTTCAATAGCTTCTTTCAAGCCACACATTCTGCGTTACTGTATAAAATGCTGCAGTTCCAGCTAAGCTTTCTAAAGGATAGGTAAAGTAAATTAGGCAATTAGACCTAATCTTAGATTTAAAAATTGAAAATCCATCAGTGCCTCTGTCTTGCAAAGAAAATAGATTTCAAAATCTGAATGGAAAAAGTATCCTTACAAAAGAAAACTCCTGCAGTCCCAACAGCCTGCCTGTGGATGACTTTCATGAATTTCTAATATATTTTTCTTTTGTTCATTTTTTTCAAAAAACTTTGGGCCCTGGAAGCTTTCAAGAAGGAGGAGTTTTGAAAGGGGAGCAATAGGAAGCGCTAAATATTTTATTAGTGATTTATGAAAACATGATTTTGCTTTATTCCTTTAATAGAAAAAAGTCATGACAGTTAACAAAATGATGAGGATTAATGTATGAAAATGTATTGCATGGCAGCTTCTGAATAATGGATTTATAAATAGTTTCTTTTTTTTAAATTTTATGTCAAAATGGATTACAGGAAGACTAGCAAATTATTGTAGTCAGATCAAACAGAATACACAGTTCATGAGTTTTTCTGTAATATCTCTTGCATCCTGAGTGAGATCACCCAGTCTTCACCTAGTTCCTTAACAGGAATGTCATATTACTTTTGTTCTCTGTCTTGGTTTAAAGCAAAGGGTAAAGCAGGTGAACCTCCGACGAGTTTAATGTAGGAAAAATGCTTCTTGATTTAAGTTAGGTTTTATTTTTCAGCCTATCTAGTCCTTTTTGCTGTTGTTGGTGAACCTGTGCCCTTCATGGTGTACAGGTAATGACTCACTTTTAAACACTAATATGACAAGAGCTGTATGTTCTACATGATCTGTCAAAACTAAGAAACAATAAAGCTACAGAAGGAAAAAAAGGCTTCAAAGATAAAGGACAAAAGTGCAACAGAAACCATCAAAATAGAAAAGCTGAGGCAGACAAAGGCTGGATAACCATTTCGACAAGCTGACTGGAAGTCACTGCGCTTTATGTGGTGAGGGCTTCATCCGAATTTCACTGGTGGCAGTAGAAAGGCTTCAGTGGGCTTTGATACAAACTTAATTCAGTCACTTTATTGAATGATTTCTTCATTTTTGTGATGCCAGTCTTGTTGCTGAGCAGGGATGAGGAGGAAGACGATGAGGGGAGGCCAAAAGAAAGTTGACCACACAAATGTAGTGTTGAAGGCATTAGACTGCATGGGGCTGTTCAGCCTCCACAAAGAACCAAACTTATTCCCATGGAAACCAATGTTTGAAGATGAATAAGTAGCCTGGCTCTCAGCAGCTCCCTTTCCTTTTTCTCCTTTCTTCTCTCTTGGGATGTTTTGTTGTTGTTTTTGGTAAAGGGAAAGAAAGAGGCTCTTCACCTCCATGCAGCTTGAGAAAAGACTGGCAACATTCATTCCACTAATAAGCTGGCAATTAATGCAAAGAGCTATGTCCTGGATTTCTCAAAGAAGTGTTTTTCAACAGGGGCTAGTCAAGATGTTGATGAGCTTTTGTGGATTTGTTTCTTTTTGTTGTTGTTGTTTTGGTTTTTTTTTGTGGTGGTTTGTTTTGTTTTGTTCTTTAAATGGGACATAGACTTTCTGGAAAAGGGGGCTGCTACACTGGTGTTGTAAGTCTGCCCTCACGTGTTGGATTTTAACTCTTCAGGAGAGAATGTGTAAGTGAGCTCAATGCAACCCACCAGACGTATTGTGGCACCACCCGGGTACAGATCCTCAGGTCTGCTGTTTTTTTTAATTGTGAGTTTTAGGTGCTGATGTACACAAAGCGATGCATTGCACACCAAGGGAAAACACAGAGGTACACACCATCCTTTTGATGTAGCGGATATGGGTCGTTATTATTCCTGTACTACACAGATAATGAATTCAAAGGGAATGTTGTTGCTGATGGTATTAGCGTTATAATGTGTTGCAACTATTGACCGACATAAAAAGAGACAGATAAAGGTAGGCAGAAAAACAGGTGATTTATCAACTAACTTTCAGTAAGGAAGATACTTTCAGTCTCAGTAGTCTGAAAGAAATTCTTTGCTTCTTGTGAGGAGAGTTTCTGAAAATAGGAAATGTCATAGGGAATAGCGTCATCTGGGAAATTTCCAGTATGAGTCAGCATGAAACTGTGTTTAGATTGGGCATGAGTGATTCTGCAGGCTTTAAAACTAATGAAGCAAGGTCTTCTGCAGGCCTGCATCTGCGGCTGACTGACTTTGGTGTCTCTGAAAGTGTCAGTGCTTGCTGAACTTTTGGTGAAACAAGTATCTATAGAAGACCTTTTCCGTCCAAAGGAAGAACTTTTCTGTGTGGGTCCTCTGATACCTAAATGGTGATCTCATGGTGCAGCCTTTCTGTTAGCAGGGAATAAATTTTGTTTGCTCTCACTTTTCCTTCTCCAGACGTCTGGTTTTACAAAACTTACAGGAACATAATTGTCTTTGAGAGCTCTGTCCCTCTATTTGACTTGGCTGACATCAGTCAGTAGGCTCAAAATTATTAGGGAAACCAGCCAGACAAAATGATTGCCTAAGCCTCATTGCCTTAGGAAACTAGGCTAAAAAGTTAGTATTAGCAATAACTCCTGAACTGGAGCTACCACTGGGGGAATACAGCGTGGCACTGAAGCTGTGTATGCCAAAGTGCAGTCTGATGTGTTGCTGTTCCCACTGTGCTTTTGCTGTAAACTTTCCCTTGGGTTCTCTTAGCAAACAAACCTTTCTCCAGCTGCTGTGTAGGTGAATGGTGACAGCAGCATCCTCAGTAAGGGGCTTCTTCGCTCCTTGGTTTACCCACTGGTGTTTTGGGGATGTGGACACTTGCTCACCAGAAAGTGATGGAGACTACACATTCATTTAATCCACGAATTACCTGGCCTTTGGAATATTTTGGACATGAACTCAAATGAGCAGTTTGCAGTGAGTATCTTCTCCAGTTATTGAGTAATCCAGTTCCATGTCACCTTTTTTTAAAAAAAAATCTTTTAAAGGACCTAAATGCTCTTCTCCACCTGAGTATAAGAGAGTCAGTTTGGTTTAACATTATCTATCTGCAGTCCTTAAATTGTTTTTGAACTTCCTTTTACCTTTTCTTTCTAGATAATAATTTTAAGATGTGCAATGTGAAAAATGTAATTTCTGCTGTAGTGAGTGGAAATCTGGGTCTCCATTGCTGCTTAGGATCTGCATTTTTATCTGCACTGTGTCGTTCACGGTATGTATCCTCCCTTTCCTCCTTCCCCTTTCTCAGAGCAGTGCTTAAGAAATTGCACTTGTATTTGCAGAAAACTGAAATGCTCATCTCTGTTTAAAAAAAAAAAAAAAAAAGGAAAAAACACATTTCACAGCAGACTCTTCCTTCCTCATCACATATGGTCAGTGATAGTTGCCTTGCTAAGATCTGTTCAACTCCCAGTGTGTTTTAAGAAGTTCTTTATATACTAAGAAAGGCATATGGCCAAAGCTGCTTGTGCTGAGATTTTTACTGTGTGAATATGAAGCCGGGCAATGGCATTGTAACTGCTTTACAGTGTGAGCAGTGTTTCATTTTATCCTGAGGCACTGACCTTTCTATTATCATCCTCTCTGAAAGGAAGGAGTACAACCATGTCTTGTCTGTACTATCTTGTTTATGGTTTATATGTGGCTTAAAGTTCTGCCAGAAACTTAGTATCATTTTACTGCCTGGTTTTACATTCTCCCTGTGATGTACTAATTATTGGGGTGTGACAGAGCACTTATTTCCTATCATAAACCAGGGCTGTTATCCAGAAGTGAAATTTTGTTTGAGTCATGAAAGGATGTAACAATACAAAATATTCTCTGGGGACCATATTCTGATCCTGTTGACACTGATGAGAATGTTACTTTTGTCTTCACTGAGAGAGTCACATAATGGAAGACAATGGCATTGCAATGCTAGATGTATTTTTTTTTGTTGTTTTAAAGACATATTTCTCCACAAGACTGTGAGCACTGGACAGTTCTATACCTTAGCTGAGTTCCTGGTGCAGCGCTTAGCACAGGATATTTGGTATGCTAGACAGCCACAGTCTTTGTAGATGTAAATCAGTGTAGCTCCTTTCACATCAGGGGCAGTATACTGCTTTATAAGGAAATCTTGCTCTCAGCTTCAAGCTGCCATTTCCTTCCCCTTTTAGAATGGGAAAAGTAAAGAGACTGCAGTTTTAATCCATTCCTAGTATAGAGGGGGGATGGGAAGAAAGAAATGAAACAGTTTGGAGACTGTGTATTAGTCTCCTAGTTCCCCACTAAGTAGCACACAGTTAATGCACATGACTTAATGGGAATACACTTGCACTCAGACGCACTTGCCTACGGCAGAAGAGATAATGAAGTATTTCTGCTTATACCATCACAAGCCCTCACTTGAATAGTAGAAGCACAGGTAGTGACCAGACTCAAATCAACAGCAAGGGTGAAAAGAGTGCAGAGTTCACTCTGGCCTGGGTTGCTCAACACCACTCTTGGAGACACTGGATGTTTTTGGACACTTACGCAACATGTTAGAGCCTCACATTGGTGTCAATATCAGTTTTTTTTGTGTATTCACAGGCTGATGGCTATTTCTTCTTTCTCTGTGGAAGGGATGATAACATTTAAGCATAAGTAAGAAAGATGGTCTCTTTGCCAAATTCCAGCAGACTAGACAGCCCACAGTATTCAGAACATGTGTGATATTATATTACAGACATTTCTGGTTGTTACAGCAGAATTCAACCCTGAACTCATCTACATGATTAAAACGAAGCCAGAATGTCCCACCATACTTTTATAGCATTGGAATGCAAATTTTGATCTACAGTTCCTACTCAATTCCTTTTCTTACTGTTATTTCCCCACTCTTCACCCGCATTTGCGCATGTTCACTTCTATCTTAAGCATCTCTTTCTGATCTTCTACAGACTGAACCTTGACAATTTTATAAGAAAATAAATGGTTCTTCTGTTCTATATATCCCATAATTTACTGTCTTCTTGCACCTGTCAGATGCCACATTTCCTACCCCTGGGAGCATGCCTCTGTTTATGTAACCTTCCTTCTCCTGTGACTAAAGAAAGAGATAAGGTTACAGGTGTTACTTCAGCCGTAACTGTTTCTTTGATCTTTCCTAGTGATTTTATTTATTTATTTATTTTTATTGGAATGTTTCTTCCTCTGTAACTTTGCTTTCAAATAGTTTCAGTAAGTCTGAAGTCCCAGTTCTGCCTGTGCACCGGTGAAAAATGAAAATGATTCCCCTCATCTCAGCAGATCACACTGGGTTAAACCTCATCCACACAAAGAATTCTAGTCTCCCTGTCATCTTGTTCAGAAATGAGATCTCTTGTTTGTGAATAGCTCTTTAATGCATGTTTCAAATCCACTCCTTATTTGAGAAAGCACTCAAATGTTTTCCTCAATGAGTAATATAGAAAATCTTCACTTTTTTAATAGGACAATTTCATGATAAAAAAATATCAGGTATAGAAAAGAAAAAACAGATCCTTACTTATTTTTCTGTGAAAGTGATCCTTTGACAGAACTGGACCTCTTTCTAACTGATGTTCTCTAGCTAAAATAGAAGATGAAAGAACAAAGCACACATTATTGGGGAGGTCATTTCCTAGCGTTGTTCAAGAAGTTGGATATAGTGACTGCTAGCTCTCCCTGCACCACTGAAATGCAAACAGTTGAGCTCATCTCTATGCCTTCCTGCCCAAACATTCACATCCTTTAGTAGTAATAAATTCTAAAAAGTCCCCTGGACTCTCCTCATCTTTTGCCGCTCCCACAGCCTGTGTCCCTCCGCTAGGACTGAGGTGACCACCGCACTCCTGCTCAGTGACACCAGGCACAATGCCTCCTGCCGCTACCTATGGGAGCCTCCTAGGATGTGTATACATATACAGATATGTGTATATGTATGGGTATGTTTTAACCTTCTGTGAAATTAATTTCTGTCTCCTTTCAGCATGACACAATGGATTTTAGAAAATTTCAAACTCACTGGTTCAGCTGCATTTCTCTCCATCAGGCAAGGTGGATGGGTGACGCGAGCATATATTTTATCATGACAGCCTATTGAAATACTGTCTTAAAAATATTTCTTATAACATCACTTTGGAAGTACATGTTTTAAAAACATGAGGAGGATCTGTGAGCTTTCTGCTATGTTTATTCAATCCTTAACTCTCCAAACACTTGAGAATTCAAATTATTTAGCTAACCTTAATAAGACTGACTCAGAGTAAAGTTATATGCATGAAAGTCAAGAATAGGAGGCCTTGATGTCATGCATTAGGTGATTATGGGGTATTCAAGATTAATGTTTGCTACTGAACAGTTTAGAGGAGAACTCAGACTGTATGTTTTCATCAATGCTTACTACTTCTCACTTTGCTGCAAAAGAGCTCTTTGAAGGACCTGGAACGTGGAAGTTTGTCTGTGGAAGTACTGTGATCTGTCAGTGCAAATCTGAAGGCTCCATGTCAGCCTCTCCAACCTCAAACCTTGCTAACTGTTACCACTGCTAGCTCTGTGTCAGTTCATACCACTAAGCGCTTAGGTCAATGACTTCCCCTTTGCCTTCACTTTCCAGTTAAGAGAATGGGGAAAATGATTTTTGATGTCTAAAATGACCATCATGAAGCATCACCATGGGCTGTACTATGATTCCTAACACAAAACACACAAAAAAATGGGTTAAGAAAATTTGACTAGACTAAGGGCCTGCCCATTTCTGCATCCCAAGTTGTTCGAGCTTCATAGATTTTTGTTTCTCTTTCTCTCTTCAGTTGCCTTTGACCCTCCTTTTTCTGATCCTGAGGAGTATGAGAAGGCAAATTTGCTTGTGGCCGTAGTGTTTCTGGGCAAAGGGATTGCAGGAAGGACTGCTGGCCTTGCATTGGAGATCTGAAGAAAACAAGCTCTCATATGGCTCTGGAGAAGAAATTGTTTAGAAGGTCTGGCAAAGATGTGCATGAGCACAGGAACCTTTCAGTGCTGATCTGAAGTAAATGTCTAGGGACTCCTTACACTTAATATTACAAGCTTCTCTGGGGCTTTATCCTGACCTCATCGCTACTCCCAGTCACATATATAGTAAGGAAAATTCCTATTGAGTCACCCTTAGGAAATGTTCGGAAGAAAACTCATCTTTTTTTTTTTTCCTAGATGTGTTTTTGCTCTGCTAAAGCAGCTGCTGGACAAAGCCAGGAGCCATCCTAGCCGTGATACGTGGAGGATTTTGGTGAACACAGCTGGAGATCAGGAATACCTTCTAGCTTGCCACAGATGTACAAGGGTGCAACTCAACTTCTTTTACACAATATGAGAAAGGCCTTAACATCTCTGCTCTGAGAGCAGGGTAACAGGTGTCTTTTACTATACTAATGATTTTTATTATGATTTTACTTGGAAGTTCAGATGCGTTTTTTGCATATCTGTCTATAATTTTGGGCTGGTAAAAAGAATTTTTTTTCAGAAAATGCTGACTACAGGAAATGGAAACTTTTTGCCAATATATCTCACTTTAATGAAGTAAATATCATGTTATACTCCAATCATTCCCATGAAACTGAGTATTTGCCCTCCACAGAGTGATTTTTGGTTTTACTCTCTGTTGCAATATTCATACTACAATTATAAAAAATGCATAAACATACAATTGCTTTGGGGATATTTCCTTTCACGGTAAAGTTATGAGATTAGTTACTTTTTATCCCCATTCTACTTGAAGGAAAGTTGAAGAATCTGAAAATTTACCACAAAATAGAAATTCCAGATTTTAATTAGCCTTAGTAAAATGACCATCTTCCCCACCCTATATTATAGGATTTTGGAAAGAAAGCGTCACCTGTTTCTTCACAGACACCTTTCTTCCCAATGTGTTGGGGAAGAATGGGAAGTAGAAGGATAGGACAGGGAGGTGAGTCTGCTGGTGATTTGAAACATAAGCAGAAAGCTCCATTCCAGTTTTATCTATTAAATCCTTTCTGGTGTGAGACAGCTGCTGCCTCTGAATCCTTCTACATATCTCTTGAAATCCCAAGGATCCTTCTTTATTTTAACCTGTATTATATCCCCACTGCCCTTGAGATCCTATATTACAGCTGCTTTTCTCAGAAGGATTTGATAAGAATATCTCTTTTGGACCATGTCAGTGTTAGAGAATTGCTGTCAAGCATCAAGAGATGCTCTCTCTCTTCCCCTGAGGCTTTAAAGATGCTATTCTAAAATTAAAGTGTTTGGTACAGATAAGATGCTTAGGGTTATAATGAGGTCAAGAGTTGCTGGCTGTTTCCAACTAGATTTTTTTTTTTTTAATAAGTTGATCAGATCTCTTGCTGTGTTATTTTCCTTTTTAGACAGATAAATATAGACAGACCAGGTAGAGAAACAGTCAGGAACAGGAAGCTTTTGAAAAATATTTGGAAATTATTCTGATTGCATTGTCTAAGCCAAGTTGCTCCATTTGATTATGCTGGCATCCTCTGCAATGCAATGTGACATGGAATATGTGATGTAATGAGATATGCCCACCAAAATGCAACACGCTTTGCTTTAGTCAGAATGTATTAATCCACTTACTGAATAATTGACCCAAAGAGATTCTGTCAAACACTATTAAATTATTCACTGGATTTCCAAACCCGCAGACAGTGCCCTTTAAATATTTAAGAATAATGTCAAATAATTTTCCACACCAAAAATATTCTTTTTCTGTGTTTGCTGAGGTTCGTGGCTCTTCTCTGTTGTTTAAGGAGGGTAAGACAATTAAATAAAAGCCAGTATGCCCTTTAGAAGTGCCATGTGAGTGGGAGGGCAGAGGCTTTCCCACCTACCAGCACCCCCAGAAGGAGAAGCAAATGCTCAACCAGTTTGGTTGTCAGACTCAGCCAGACGCCATACCGTTAGCACATTTTCACTGCCTCGCCCATGCATTTTAAAGCAAAGCCCAAACTCTTCACATGCATATACATATATTTTTAACACGTATTCTGTGCCTCAGCAGTGAGATGCCCCAGAGAGGGTGCAGCTTTGCAGGCTGTGTGGCCGAGGCTGTGAAGTGCCCTGTTATTCCCTACCCTCAGGCCTCGCAGTACCTCTCTAGGTGTGCATTATGAGATAACAACCTTGCCGGATCAATTTTGGTGTGGAAAATAGGTTTCCTTAAAAAAAGTGACGCCAGTATAGCAGCATTCAAGTTCTACCAATTACAGTGTCTGACACCTTTCCCCTTGAAGGTTGCATGCTGAACGAGAGCAGGGTATATTTCTGGCTTGTTTAAAAAGGATGAGGACAGGCATCTGATAGCATACCTTAATTATTCCATTTCCTCCTCCCTATATACATTTCCAAAATCTAATTATAGTGCTTGTGGCCCGTGCTATCAGCCAGTACCCAGAGATTAATATAAAGCCAGGGGAAGGACAACTACCTCCTTTCGTGCTTTCCATAACTTTGTAAATACATTTCAACAGTCTTTTGATACTAATATTTTGATACATTCATCATTGTGTTAGCATCAGCAGTGAGCAATATTTACAGTTTATAAGCTTTTCCAGGACCAACTGTTCATATTACTCGTATTAAGTCCATTCAATTTTCCACCTGATATACCACATTTGTCTAGTCAGAATTTGACATCTATTTTGTGGGGGGAGGTTTGCTTTTAATAACAAGTTTCATTTAATTGTATGTTCTGCTTCTCCCAAAGAATTCACTAAGGCAGTCTGTTACGTGTCGTCAATCAACTAGGATGCACTTGGCTGCATTCTCAGGTTTATTATCTAGGTCCTGATAAGGGGACATTTTTGTATGTATGCATCTGTTTGTGTTGAGGTGCAATTGCTTATCTGTTCTTCTGTTGCTTTATTTAGACTGGAATTTGCTGCAATGTGCTCAGGAGTGCAGGAATACTGTCCAGGGGTGTGGTCTGTGTGCGGTCAGCGAGCAGTGGACAACCCTCCTCAATACATTTGCTATTCCAAGCCACAAGTATTGTCACATTCCATTCCTTTTTTTTGTAAACAACCAGACTCAAAATCTATTAAATATTCTTTATTTGTCAAAATAAGTAAATACAGTAATGATTCTCTTACATGGCTATGACTATTCTCTTGCAACCCTATGAGACTGCTCAGCCACAGTTTAATAAGTGGAAACAAAGCCTGAATGGAACAGAAAGATATATGGAACTTTTCTTCATCTTCTTCTTAGTATTATTAATATTGTTACTTAAGGAGCAGGGGGGAGCAAATGATACCAACATTGACACTGAACTCTGAATCTCCCACAAGGATTAAACCTCAAGATTTATGTATGTCTCCAAGCTTTTAATACCAGAGTTGTCACAGACATCATGCAATTCAATGTTCTGGCACTTTGGAACAGCGGCAGCCCACCAAGGCTTGGCCAAAAAATGGCCACTAGTTTGGTCCATCACTTTTCATGACAATTGCCATCCTGTGGGCTCCCTTGCTATAACCCTTACTCACTGCACAGGGAATTCAACCTCAAAGTGAGAGCTTGTGAAAAGACTTCTTTCTGTACCAAACTTCCACCTTTTTCTCATACTTCCTGTGTGCCGAAACATTGGTTTGTGCCTGGTCGCAGTGTGCGATGAGCATGTCCAAGACTCCTGTTAGCACTCACTGCTTGCACCCGAGGTGATGGATGGAACTGTTTGGGAAATAAGTTGCTGTTTTATGAGAAATTCTGCAGTTGCAGAGGACTTCTCTGTCAAACAGAGCAGGACCAAACAAACAAGGCTGTAGTAATTTCCGCAGAGGGGAAACAGAAAATAAAATCAGGGTCATACCAAAGGCTTAACAGAATCAAAATCTTTTATTCTAATTTCAGCCTTTAAAAAATTCTGTATAATAAATGTATGCATATAAAGGATTAAAAGCCATAATATTGAAACAGAAAATCTAAGTCTTCTTTTTCAGAAATGACACACGAGAACACTCTAATCTTTCTTGGATGGTTAATTTCTCTGTTCTTCATGTTTCACTTCTTGCAGCCATATTCCTTGCTGGTCTACCAGTGTTTCAGGTGGTTGAAGCCCTGGCTTTTCCCTCAGCATACTGTTTGTATCACACCTGTTGAACAGGGCAGCACAGAGCTACAGCAATGACTCTCCTGTTTTGGGAGGAACTTCCTCAAGCAACATCCACCACTGTGGAAGATCGAGCAGACAGGAGAGAAGGGGACAGCAGTGTCTCAGGGAGCTGCCCAAAGAGGTATATCATTCTGCCTGAGTGTTCCTGGGTGGGTGAAGGCTCTCCTCTAGCTCCAGCATGAGGGGTAAAGAAGATCAGGGTTGGTGAAGGTAAGGACACGGATCTGCTTTCCACTCCCCTCAGCAGAGGATCACAGGTGCTGTGCAAGGCCCCTGCCCCTCCAATGTATCAGAAGGAGAATTTCCCACCTTCAACACTGAAGGAAATCCCTGGGGCCAACAGACATCCCCTACAACCCTGCCGTGATGGAGGTCTTGCGAGTGTAATCCTCCTTCTGTATCTGAATACAAAGAGGTCGAATGTTTTTTCCCCAATCACACAGCTAATGGCCATTAGAACCGGTGTAAAAACCTCATCCTTCAATTTCCAGCCTGAAGCAACAAAATTCCCCTTCTTCCTAATACAGCCAGTCCTAGTCCACTAACAGACATATACTGTATAGCTTGCAGAAAACCAATGAAATTAGTCTGGAGGCCTTGCCTTGCCTTGCCTTGCCTGCCACACCAGCAGGATGCTGAAATGTTACTCTCTGGGTGGCAGTCCTGCAAACCAAGCTTTTCAGAAGAAAGGTTGCCAGAGTTTTACAGAAAAGCACCTTAAACCTCAGGTGCTGAAGCGCTAGCAGGCAGAGCGGTGACACGCTGCAATGTGCTCTGTGTGCGTGTGTGTATGCGTGCTGGTGGGCTAACACCGGCATGAAGCAAATGCCTTTTGAATGACTTGGTGCCAGAGGGGACACACACAGCATCTCAAGGCAGCCTCAGCAAGACATCTGACTGATTAGATATTGAGGTCAGGCACTGAGATACTAAGGTCGTGCCATGTCCTGCTTTCCTCATCCAGCTGGGTCCTGATAAAATAGCAGCTGGTAAGACCACCAATCAGATAAGGTGGTAATTTTCAACCGTCTCAAATTATTGTTGCAGCACGGGAGGTCCAGATAAGATCAATCAGACGCTGGAACGATTTAGCCATTACTGATTTTTTTTTCCCTTTATTTCCCCCTTTTTCTTTCTGAAGACACAGCCTGTCTTGTGAATGGGAACACAGGGAGCACTCGCTGAGTCCCTCACCATCCTCGAAACAAAACACGAGGGTTGATTTATGGGGTGGATTACTGGGAAATGCTAATTCCTTGCTCTTTATGATGTTTTGTTGGAAGGTGCAGTACCTTCCAGTCAGAACAGCGGGATTGCAATGAGATTTTTACTTAAAGGACGAGAGAAGAGGGGAGGGTGATGGTGAGTACAGCAGCTCCTCTAACACAGCAGTTAATAAGACACCAGCTCATTAATCATGTGGCAGGTATTGAGTCTAACAGGGCAAGGCAATAGTTTTTAAAAACAGGCAGTTAAGTTACTACCTGGTAGAAAAAAGCTGACCGAATGCCACAGATTTTATGCCACTACTTGCAATTAAAGTTATTTTTCATCCTTTTCTTTATTTTTTTCCTGTTTGAAAGTTTTTAATTGTATTTGTAGACCTGTAAGAAAATAGGAGGCAAATTACAGAGGGTTGTGAGAGGGCTGTGCAGTCCCTTTCCTCTCACACCATATCCCAGGCTGTACCTCAGGTGTTTGCACAGGACTGCACTGTGGTCCCTCTCCTATGCTGTGACCCCAAATGCTAGACACAGCTGAATGACTCCTGAGGGTCACAGCACAGAAGAGTGACTCCAGTGGTGCGATACAGCTGGGATATATTCCTGATCAAATGAGACTTGATTCTCAGCTGCAGCCTAGAGATGTAGTTCCCCTTTTTCATGTGACTCTCCAGGCAGCTTTATCATACCAGACCATGTACACCTTGGCCTATTTTATCGCCTCTCGCTTCATCAGAAGGGGAAAAGTCAAAGGGGAGGAAGAGCCGGGGTAATCCTTATGCACAACTGCAGATGAGCGCATACCTCTTTGGTGTCCTTTCTTTAAAGGAATTCCAGTCACTTTAACCCTGTAGTTATTGATGTCATAGTGCAACTTATTTTTGATTGCTAAAACCGGTTCATTATCAGAAACACTATAAACCAAAGAAAAATAACATCTCTAAATGAACTTTTCCTATGATTTTGTAGGCTTCCTGCATGTGTACATGCCCATCCTTTTGAGCCTTTGTCAAACGCTTCTTGCCATGACAATGTGGGAGCATTGGGCAAGGCCAAAGCAGGCAGAGCAGTCATATGACTAGGTAAAGTTTTGTCTTGCTTCCTATATGACAGATAAAGGTTTCCAGGACCATGTTACTTGGCTACTGCTGTATGATGAAGTAGGATGCAAACGGACGTCACCATTGAAAAAGAATCATAAGAATTTCCTTCCCAGAGGACATCAAAGGTCCGTCTTGCTCATTAATTGATTCCTGACAGTGATCAAAGCCTGATGTTTCAGGGTAAGATAAAAAAAATAAGTGTAATAAACAGAGACAAAAAATGCACCTCGCTCCGATCCAGGTGAAAAAAAAAAAACAGAAAACAGGAAAAAAGTGTTGTCTTTACTGTGGACTAATTATTAGCAAATGCCAAGCAACAAAAGGTGAACAGCATAATTACGTGACTGTGCTGCTGAGAATCATAAAATGGAGTTTTGTGGTCAGTGCTGGCAGAGACTACAGTAAGTACAGCTGTCAGGGTTTTTTTTCAAGATGCAGCCCATAAATTTGGGGATAGATCACATGCACAAGATACCTCTTTTGCCTGAGAATCACCAGTTTGAGAAGAGCTTGTGATCTGGTCTAAGGAGCTTTCTTTCTTCCGATGTATATGATGACTGGTGCAGCTCACTACAGCTTTTTTTCTGAGCTGATGTATGCGAGCGTTGCTCCATTGGAGGCAAAGAAATCATAGATTCTCAGCAGCTGAAGACGTGACTAAGTTTTCAGATACTGTTTAGTTTCATTTTGGCTTTTAAAGGTTGTGGATTCCATTTGGAGGTCCTTTTGTTTGGTTTTATGGACTCAAGAAGACATTTGACAGTAGCAGTGCTGAATAATGGCTGCATTGATTTTGTGATACTAATCAGATGAATTCCTTTTTTCCTTCCTTTTTTTTTTTTTTCATTTTTTATGTTTATTTTTTTCTGATAAAGAGTTGAACTAAGACTAGGAAAGATGTGCCTGGGAAATAATTTCTCTAGCACCTTCTGATATATTTTTTTTAAAAAAATAATTTTAAATTTATTTTATATTCTCTTGGCTGTTTCCTTTCTGCAATTTCTCTTCATGTCATAACATCAGAATATACTGCAAGTTGCAAGGTAACTGAAGGAGATGCCTGAGCTAGTTTTAACTGAGTTGTGGTTTGAAATAACACTGCTGCAGATGTATTTCTTCTGGTATCTAAGCCAGTTTAAAGCAGTTGGCTATCTCTACTTCACACTGCTGTCTGGCATGTAGATAGATGCTTCCAACCCTTAGTCAATTAACAGAAAATATTGGCAAACACTCTCACACTTTAATATTTGTTTCTCAGTGAAAAATCCTTCCCTCAGTACATCATGGTGTAATTTCACTTGTAGCTGACTACATACAAATATAACACATGCAGTCATGTTTCCCACCCACCTCTCTCTACAGAGCTATATGGGCAAATCAAGGGACACTCCAGTTCACAAGAGCAGCGAAGTCAGTCGAAGCTGCTGCTGCTGGCCCTGACACCTGCTCCTAGCCAAAGGAAAATCTTGGCCACGTTGAATTGACTAACAAAACTCTTGTTGATTATTTGTGGAACCAAAATATGTATTGCAGTAACAGAGTATACAGAGAATGAGGCTGTTCACACTCCCAGGAACAACTGGTCTTGGCAGCCAGACTGTCACTTTGAGCACTGGTGCTAACCAAATAAACTCTCTCTGTCCTCTCTCACTCTTACCTAACAGCTGTATTTTCACTGTGTTGTTCTGAGCATATGATATAATTATCAACATTAAGAGAGGTTTTATTTCTTTTTTCCACGTTTGGCATTTGGATTATGTTTTATGGGAAACATGAAGTTGTGTTATAATTGCCACAGCATAAATGACTTGTGAAGAGTTTAAGTCCACTTAGCTCCTACTCAGACTGGCTCCATCTTACCTAGAAGCCTCGTCTGCAGTCCAGTCCACGGACTATCCAGGACTCCCTACTCTGCAGACACTTGTAAGCATTAGATAGTTTCCTAATTATCCTGAATGTTCTCCAGTGCCTCTGTTTTAGTCACGTGTCCATGTTTGGAAGCAGTCACTCTGATGCAACAGGCACTTTTCTCTGAGCTGGAGCTGTGGTGCAGTGGAAGCAGAGGTTGGACACACAGCTGACCTCCACTTCCTTCTCCAGGGCTGTCTGTGAAGTTTCCTGAGGGACTGTGTTGTGACACCATGAAGGAAAGCAGAGCCCCACTCTTCAAGTTCGATCTCAAGGGCAGCAGGGATATAAGAGCTCCTACTCCTTCAGTCTCTTCTCTGTGGCAGAGGAATGTTTGTGGCTTAAACCTGAGGAATATCGAGAGTCCTATACGGTCAGTGGAGACTGAAGGAGTGATTAAGTTATACAGATAGGTCACTCCCTGGAGACCTGTGAAATTATCTACTTACTTGTACTTGCTAGAAAATGTAGGAATCCTTTGGCATTAGGAAAACAAGAATGCTGAGACAACACCTAAATAAGATACTAAAAGTAGATGGACCGGGTTCCACTTTTGGTTAGTAGGCTGACAGATGGTTTATAAAGAAATATACTAAAAATAAAACAAACCTAAAAATAAAGAGAAAATTAAATCTTCCAACAACAAAAGCCACTTTGTCTTTTGTCATTGTCTTTGAAAATGCCTCAAACTTCATTTTGTTAATTGCTTTGCAAACATTTTTGATGTCTCTGCAAAAACATCTGGAAGCTTACAATGGCATCTGGACATAAATATTAAAAGATCAACAAAAACCTGATGTGAATTAGCCATGTGGGTAGCCATGAAAACCACAACCACAAAAACCTGTTTCAAGTCTTTGCTGCAAGAGTGGATGCCTTCTCATTTATTTTTAGTGTGTTTATGAACTGACATTCAAAAAGTGAGCAGCCATGTCTAATAGTTCAGTTTTCTTTCATTTTGACCACTCTTAAACAGACCAGAAATTCCCTAGCACGATTTAATTGCTAGGAAATGTCTCATTCTTCCTCTCTAAGACCTCTGCCAAATTTTTGGTGGTCCATATGAAAGTTCTGATTCTGTTTGTGAAATGTGTGTGCTTGCACAGCTCCTTCTTCTGCCAGACACAGCCTAGATTCCCACATATTGTGGGAATTCAGTGCCACAGGCAGAGCTATCTGAGAGTAATTGCTGTGGGCACTCACTGCCCTGTGTTACAAGAATGGTGGTTTTGGTGTGTTCAGGTCTCACTCCAGCATTCCCAGTGGGGAGATGTGCTGTGAGGAAAGAAATAGGACTCTAAGGACCATCTCACATAAGGGAGATGAAGGAAAATAGCAACACCCATCCAGTTCTCACAATGTCAAAAAGCAAGCTAAACCAGTAATTCCATTATTATTTTTCAGTTTAGAGAGTCTAGTCTCACAGCTTTTGAGCCCCTCAGGTTGGCAGCTTTGTGAGCTGTTTTTTCAAAAATGGCAAGGACATGAAGACATCTAAATCTCTTCGCTTTTTAATGAGTCTGCAGTGCAGATAATCAAAGGTTTTAGAGGCTGACAGGAGTCAAGCATGTAAATGAGTTTGATAACCCAGGTCTTATTATCTTGATTTTCTCTTGGCAAAGCCAGAAATAATAGCTTTTCCCCTCCAGAAATGAATACATGAAAGATTGAGCAGTGCTACTATAACAGAGATCCTTTACATTTTTCGAAGAGAACTGGGAAATACACAGTTCCATGGATGTGGATCAACTAAGCAACACTTGATCTTCTAGGTGCCTTCACTTGCTCTCATCTCATCTTTTTCTCAGGCTTCCGTTTTCTTCCTGGTCTTATAGCTTTGTTTGCTCTTTCACTACAGGTTTCAATGCTATTCTCAGGAGTGGTGAACTGCAAGTTGTATACATCCCATCACCTGAGCTGGATCGCTTATGGAGTGGATTTGTTTTTATAAATGTATTTCCATTTCTCTGTTTTCAGAACACGTGCATAGTATTTCATATCGGGAACAGAAATGCTGCAACAGGCCATTGCCCTTTGCAGTTGCTAACCCACTACGGTATTCTGGATAAGACCAACTGCAAGGTAAACAAATTCCTCTAAAAGACTCTCAAGAATGGAAACACACAGATGTTTGTATTTGATTTCTGCCCTAATATTTGGTGAGAACTCTATAATTTAAATAAAAGGGCTCATTTTTCCCCAATTTAATCTCTTTTTAACAGTGTGGGAGTTATAAACATTATAATAATGTTACCACTTTCATATTTAAAAATATGCCCTCTAAGCATTTACATTCAAGATTTGTTTTTCTTCAGATGTGTAAATAACACATAGCAATTTGCATCTCATGCATAAATCTTTCTCCTGTTGAATGCAAATTAAAAAATAGTAATAATCCAGCCCCCGACCCCTTTCATTTGCCTTTTTTCCCACCTCCTCATATTTATGGGAAATTAGCTGGCTAATTCTTCCAAGGAGAATTTTGGGGGTTTATGTGTGTTTAAAAAATTACCTGACTGAAGTTTTCTTCCACTGAGTAATAAGAAGCCTAGAGCTGATTAATAGTGTTTCCTTTTCCAGTCCTAATGAGCGTTTTTCAGGTTTTATGCATCCCAGATGAACCTATTTTAAATAGCATGCATGTATGCGTGCATGAGTATTGCTCTTTCTTGGGATTTACCCCAAATGAATTTAGTTTCTCTATACCTTGTAGAACAATATCGATGGTAGCTTAATCAATTTCAATTTGCTGTTAAACCAGAAAGTAAGCGCTTATCAGGATGAGACAGAAAGGGCTGAAGGGACACTTCATGTTGCTGAGGACTCTGAAATTTGCTCCAGGAAGTTGCTGGACTTCCGAATTTACAAGAAACTCTTCTCTGTCTTGCACTTGCCACCTTGTCTGGGTACACCCTCAGGGTGGTTTTACACTACAGATTTCCTGCATTGGCAGTTTCTGTGCCTACTGATCAGTATCATGGGTTTCAGCCCACTGAAAATACCTTCTCTGGAGAGTCTTGCTGCCTTCGTAAAAATGTGATCAAAATATCTCATTGAATCATCTTCCTCAACTCAGACTGGCTCTGCTATTTATGTCTGTAGAGTCACTTCTGCCTCCCTGACTGCTTCACACTGAGAATGGGAGCCAGCCCAGGCAGACCTGCCAGAGTGTCAGCAGCATTGGGAGTTCTCCGGGTGGGTAAGGGCCTTCTGCCTGCATGGCAAGCCCTGGTCCCAGACTGCTGGAGATACAGGGTATTGCAAACTTCTCCAGCTCCTGGAGGCAGGTGCTGCTTTAGTGATCAACTCTAAATGCTGTGGCAAGTGGTGGGTGAACATTTCTTCCGCTGCCGCATGATCACAGCGATGCTAATTTTAAAGCAGCGAGGAAGAGCAGGGAGGTGACAGCAGGATGGTCCCAGCTGTTCATCCCAGGGAAGCGAGCGACACTTTTATTCGTAGAGGGAAGAGAGGAACTGCCATTTCACTGCATGGGCCAGGGGAACAGAAAGAGAAGAGGGAAGTTTTTCCTAGACTTCTACTTCATTTCAGAAAAGTGTTTTCAAAGACTCATCCTATCTTCCTCTCTGCAGGTTATATTTAGTTTTAAGCTCTCTTGTCTGCTGCATTGATAGCTCCTTACCATTTCCACTGCAATTAATCACAGCAGGGTTGATTATGCTTTTGTCTCTGATTGTGTAAATCAAGATCCTTCTGTCTAAAAGGAGTGGGTCTTTGCTGCCTGGGCACCCTGCTGCCCATCTCATCCCACCTCATCTCATCCCATCCCATCCTATCCCTCCAGCACAGCCAGGCAGCCAGGCATGGACAGATTCGTGTCGGGGTCATTGCTCCTGCATGAAATCACGTGGAGGAGAGCTGAGGTGAAGGACTGGGCAAGCATTGTGACTTTGGTGTAAGGAGCTGTGAGATGGATGAAGCCACCATTTTCAAGAACCCGTTATCTCCTTTCATGCTGCAGCACGAGGGAGAGATGTGAGAGGCTGGAGGGCTCTGTCCTGCCTCCTCTGCAGCACAGCCAGTCTCATCACTTTCAGTACACTTCTTCAAAAGCTGTTTGAATACAGTATAGGGTAGCACTTGTGCAATACAAATTGTGGAAAAAAAGAAAAAAAAAAAGTAGTTTTGGATAGAAAAAAGAATTTACCGTAAAGAAGTAAGAGTCTAAAGGAGCTTCAGGTGCCAGCAGCCACTTCTGACAGCCCACGAACTGCTTCCATTCCTGTTTCACAAGGAGTAGTAAGCATGGGAGCTTGGGAAGAGATCATAAGGGCTTTAGCCCTTGCCGTGGGCCTGTCTGGGTCACCCTGAGGCAGCCAGGATTTCACTGAGATCAGTGGTTGTTTTGGGAGACCATGAATACAGGAACAGCTGTGAGGATGTGTGACACCTTCTGTGCATTTGGAGAGGTTAATTGAAAGCACAAACTGTAATTGTAGGAGTTCGTAGTATGACCAGGCTATAGATATTAGCTCTGCTGGCTCTTCAGCATTTTTTCTCTTCCTTGGTACTTTACAGCCCGTGAATCTCGCTGGAAGGTATCTGCCATTTTATGTAAGGTGTGCCTGCGAATCTCAAAGCGCTTTAAAAATAAGTATTTAAACTCAGCACTCATGTGGGAGTGACTGCTTCACAGGTTTGTAGTCTGAGGTGTGGAAGAGTTAAAGTTTTTTGCCCAAAGACTTAAAATTCAGAGATGAGCAGACAGCAAGGTTGAGGAGTTGCAGTTCTTAATACGCCACTCCAAGCACTTGTCCATAATCCCTCCTTTTCAGTTAGTAGCAAATGATAATTTATAACATTGCCTCTTAGAAAAGTGAGTGCAGTATTGCTCTCCAAAGCAACCCAGGTCAGAAATCTTCCAGTTAAATTAGCTAAAACTGCAGAAAATATTTCTGCAGGACAGACATGTTACGCATCCTTCTCTTCCACCTGACTAAACACTGGGCTGCATGTTTCTGTTCTGGTTTTAAACAAGACTGATGAGTTCAAACTCCAGCTTGCAGGGTGTAACATTTGATTTGGCTGTATCTTTGGTTAGCAGATGACATTCTTAATACACCCTTACTTGTCAAGCAACAGCTCTGCAGGCAGAGATGAAAGTAGCTTGAGAGAATGTGTTTCCTTTGCTCATAGAGGAGATGAGAGGTAACATGATATTGACCTCTGAAAGTCAGGGACAGCTCTAAGGGTGGGTGTCTTGAGCCAGGACTTCTGCTGATCATGTAACAACAACATATGTTGGTGTCATAACACAGACATGGATTAACTCTTTGGAGAGGGGCGTGATTTCCCAGTTGGCACTAAATTGCATGGGGTCCTAACCCCTGTAAAACCATAATTAACTGGATAAGGATATCCTGCATTGCTAGAAATTTTAACTTTTTGATTGCTTAATTGTTTAATAGGAAAGAAAAGTAGTAAGCTGCTTCTTAGTAGATTTCATTGTTAAATTTTTGGGTGGAGAAGAAGCAACTCCTTGAGTGAATTACATCTTCAAATGACGTCACAAGGACCATCAGTTCAGAGTTTTATTGCTGTCTAAGTAATGCACTGTTGGCCCTTTCCCAGGAATCTAATTTTATACCATCAACGAACAACAGAGCAGTAAAAACTATCATCTGCAAGACATGGTAAACTCACACAAATAAATGTGGCCATAAACTAGAAGTTAGCCAGTGCATTTACAGATGTTCATTCTAATCCAGATGCAGCTACTGTACCTCAGAGGTCTCACAGATATAGTACAGAGGCTGCTTTGCCATGTCACATGGAGAACTGATAGTCACATGATGTTGTTGTTACCATTTTTTTTTTTCCCCAGCTGCTAAATTACATTATAACGCACTAAACAGACACTAAATATTTTCCTTACATAAATTTATCATGTAGCAATTACTGCAGTTAAACTCAGTGTGGGCATGAGAGGTGGCAATCAGTGTAATTAGAAAAGGGAAAGATGTGCCTGCAAAACAACCTCTGCATTACAATATTGCCCACGCTATAAACACCCTGCCACATGGTATGTCCCTTCTCAGTTACGCAGTGTAAGTCCTGTGTTGATTCAGGCTTGAATTACACAGTAAATCTTGCTTGTGAATTTATAGACTGTCCCTTTGAAGGAAGAATTGTGCCAACCTATTTATTTAAAGTCCTTTTTTTTCACTGCAGCAGCATGCTTTTGAGATGTAATACCTTATGCGCAAAGTCCCTGAGTGACAGTAACTCCGCTAGCTCATGATGCTTATAATACATTACATATTATCAATAAAATGTTCCAAGACATGTCATAGATCTTATTAACATAATGTTAAATTATGGGTAAAAGTTTGACCTATCTGTTGATGGATTAGAAGCAAAGCTTGAATTGTTAAACAGGAGTAAAAGGCTCAGGGCATCATTAAACAAACTGTTTCAAGTAAAATGTGTGTATTTCACCATAAAAAGCCAAAGTATACCTGAAAAGTTAACTGTTCCCAAGGCAATTTGCAAAGTTTAAAGAAAAACAGAAATAGCTTTTGAGTCTTTTTTATTTATTTATTTTAAATTACATTTGCCATTGCCCTGATATTAATTATGACTCAAATTTCTCCCAGAGACCTTGATTGCCCTAAAATAGTCTGGTTTGTGTGTCTCCCCATCCTGCAGAGTAAATCAGAGAAAATAAGCTCTGAACTGCCAGGAGATCCAGACCTTTGGTACTGCTGATGTGTAGATTGTCTGCCCATTGTGTAGTATTTTGGAGTTGAAATTCGTTATGTCAAGGCTAGGGAGTGTAGTGACGAGAAGAGTCCAGAGATTTCGAAGAGACTCCTCAGACATGCAGGAGTCTGTGCTGGCAGCTGCAGCTGCAGAATTTGGATGTTAGATCACAAATAAATCTGTAGCAGATTTTCGGAGAAATTTCTAGGATGTTTGTGCATGCTTAGGTAGCTTGACTAGTTTAAATTTATGGAGTGGCTTTTGTTTTTCAATTGTGTGTCCTTTGCCACATCTCTGTACTGTTCTCTTTGTGTTGGCACTGTTGTTCTTACTTTGGCAACAGGGGAAAATTTCAAGCAAGTCATCTAAGTGACTCGCCTGAAATTATGTAGAAGAGTAAGGACAGGGCCAAGAACAGCTCAGAGATGTCCTGTTTCCTAGTCCTCCAATTTATTCTGGAAATACTCCTTTTCTTCTGAGTGTCATTAGGACTGGCCTTCTATATAAGGATAAAGAAGACTCTTTTCCCCCATGCCTGTTTAAAATATGAAATTTTATCTTTAGGATGTGAACTTCTGTTTCGGGGTGATAGTGTTGCTTCCTTAGTCTACTAAAAATGGGAGCTGGAAGGCAAGAAGCCCAGAAATTACTGCCCTTTTGCGTTATTTCTATAATATCATTTCTGGATCAAGTCTAAAACCATGATTGAGAGAGACCTCTTCCATTGACTTGGGAGGGCACGGAGAGAGGCATTTAAAAGAAATATATGCATCTGGTTAGTAAGCTGGCACGCACCACTGAGTTGTTAGTAATGTTTATTCTATTAGAGTGGACAGTATTTGCTGTTGATGAAAAAGCTAACTCAGTCCATTACACATTAAATTAAGAGAACACATACATGCACCGTAATCACAACTCTCTCTCCCTGAGCACTGATCAGTAATAATTACCTTTTGGGTAGGGGGTGGAAGTAGATAACCTGAATACTTTCAGGTTAATTATTACTCTCTTGTGCTCGCAAAAATCCTAGAATTCTAACAACCTTTCTGTGCCTGAGGTCCCTTGAGATCTGAATTTGGCAACAACAAAAGAACACGTATATTTGGGCAACAGTGCTAAAAGTCATTCTGTTGCTTTGGGTTTTTGTGTTATGTTTTGTTTTGTTCTGTTCTGTTTTGTTTTGTTCTGTTCTGTTTTGTTTTGTTTTGTTTTGTTTTGTTTTAAAAAAATCTCTCCCAGAGTGATGTAAAGAGCTTTCTATGATGAGTTTAAAAAAGTTAGTTTTCCCTCCTACAGTTTTCTATACTGAATAAATAAAGGCACAAGTAAGAGCAGCTTGAGCCCCTCACTGGGCTTCCCTGTCTCTTTTTGTTAACCTTAAAGTTCACTGTGCTGAAAATTAATAGCATCTAGTTGTCAAGAAGCCAGAATAATGACATTTTGTGCCATTATTCTAATGTGTTTTTGACTGTGCATTCTCTTTAATTATTTGCATGAGTAAAATCATTACATATTCATGCCAATACAATTCTGATAATTAATTTACACGATGGCAATTTCTTAATGATTTTGATGTCAAAGTTAATAGCAACATCTGATAGTTGATCTGTTGCTGCTGATATAAATTCAACTTTTAATGTATGAATGCCAAAACCAACAGCAGCATCAAATTACATGGCAGAAAAATAAACATCCACTGGGTAAAAACTTCAGTGGAAAAGTCTTAATCCTTACCCATGTTTGATAAGTTCAAAACAAAGCCAAGGCCCCTAGACATGATACGTGTTAGATTTCCACTTTATCTTGCTTTATTTATTTATTTATGTCAGTAATACTATTGATGTCTGATATTTAAGAGACCAAATTATGTGATATCCTATAAAAGATTATGTTCTCTTGCGTTTAGCTTGGTGCATCTATCCCATATTTCATATATTAAAATAAAAAAAAAAAGCATTAATTAAGCTTTTATCTTTCTGGTTCTTCAAGCATGAACTCTAAACTGCTCTGCAGTGGGGGAAATTAGGACTGGTGTCTGAACCTGAATTTGTATCTTTGTGATTTCAATTTGCAACATGTGGTAATAAGATCAGCAAAACAGACTTTATGTACAGGCAAATATTGTTAGTATCAATAAAACAAGAAACAGAGCAATGCATAATAAGGTTTGAGATCAATATTTTTAGTACATTTTTGCTATATGGAAGTGATGCGTAAATAAAGAGATAATTGCATGTGTAACTATATATACGCATTTATCTTTTTATATACACTCATGGAAGTATTGCAAGACAATTAACACAGAATAAAACCACCTTCTTCAGTCTTTGTCTAGGTGCTGTGAAGATCTCTTTTAAAGTTTATAGGCATTTTTATTTACCAGTTAAATATTTTAGTACACCTTAGTATTGAAAAAATATGTGTGAAACAAATTATGATAACCATAAAACGGTGGTGATTGTTTTCCCTTTATTTTTTTTTAATCAAAAGCAAAGCTTTGTTCCATAAGACAATTTCTAACACAATATTTATTTCCACCTGCTTCAGCCATTAAAACATATAGATGAAATGTTAAAAACCATTACAAATAAAACCGATCCTGCTGTGTATTTCAACCTTCTCCCCAATTGGCTTTTTGTCAATGATATCCACCAAGGGAGTGCACATTTCATTTCATATAGTGAGGAGATAATTATATAGTCTCAATTAGACCTTCCCTTGCTGGACTATAAAGAGCTGCTAGTGCGGACCCAGATCATTTGCTTCTGAAATGTGCTCCTTCTTCTTTTTCAGTGTTCGCAAGCAGACTGCCTGTCCCTATCTGCTGAACAAGAAGCCTATATGTCTGATTTCTTTAAGCCTGTCTTATCCTCACTCTCACAAGCATAAGGACACGTACATGCTTGAAGCCAACGCTCTCAAACCTTAGACTTGTTGGTGGGGATCTTTTGCTGTGCCCATCCTCTGGAGATGAACATGGCTCCACTCAGAGACAACTTTTGTGGAATGATTTTGAGAGTCCCCCAGCAATAGCGAAGGTGTGAAGAGACAGCAAAAGAAGGCCAAGGTAGGTGGATTGTTTTCTAAAAGACTGCTTAGTACAGTTTGTGGTGAAAGTGACAAGCGATGGGATAGGTGGACATGGTTTCGGGTTGTACCATGGGATGTTTGGGTTGGATATTGGGAGGGATTCCTTCACTGAAGGGGTTGTTGGGTGCTGGAGCAGGCTGCCCACGGAAATGATTGAGTCACCATCCCTGGACATGTTTAGAAGTCGTATAGATGTGATGCTTAGGGACATGGCTTAGCAGTGGATTTAACAGAGTTAGGTTAATGGTTGGACTTGATCTTAAAGGTCTTTTCCAACCTAAATGATTCCATGAAAAGTTACCTTTGGTCCTAATGCACAGCTGTACAAAGGTATATAAAACGTGTGGCTCCATATGATAGCTTTGGCACAAGCACAGCTCATCTATGTGAGCTGCTGACAGCACAGATGCTGCTCCCCACTTCCTGCACTGCCTTCTGCCCGCTGCTGCCGACAAAGCACCTGAAAGGCAAGGCTTGGCACCTAACACAGACAAGGACATAGTGGCAGGGGCTTAGGTTCCAAGGAGGTGATAAGGGGAAGGGACAGCAGAAGCAGCAGGCAGGGGCAGATGTGGGAGCAGGAGGCACCTCTGTTGGGAAGAAATTGTCCCATATAAGAGGCCACTAATGAAAGTAGATGACATGAGAAAATCAAGGGGCTATGTGTGGTGTTTGCACCTTTGCAAGTATACAGGAGATCTCTGTCCTTGCATGTGCCATCTGTGGATGCACACCATCCATACACCCATGGGCCCTATGCTGAAGTCCTCCCTTCTTCCTCCTCCTCTGCCCTTTGTTTCCAGAAAGTATGCTGGCAGTTAACAGTCTGTTGTTTAATTCCTCACACATATTTCTGGGGAGCTGTACTTTGTAAGAAGTCTGTGGGATGAGATGGACTTCGTTTGCTCCAAATTTTAAGATGTCCTGTGCAATCTACCATGAATGCAGATGTGCAGCTACGGAGCTGCAAACTGCTGTAAATGCAGTGCTCTAGTCAAGTACAGAAGACCATGGATGAGAGGAGATGTTTGAGAGCCCTTGGACTTCAACTATCCTTTGTCAGGACATGCACATCTTGTAGCAAATCCAGATGTTTAGGCATAAGCTGAGCCCTCTTAAACCTTTTACACTTAAAAGAGCATTGGGCTGAAACAGATTACTAGATGTACAAGTAAGGTCAGAGAAAGAGAAGGATGAAAAGAATCTGATATATTGAATAGAGAGTTTTTGTTCTGCACGTTTTATCAAATGTACTTCCTCCTCACACATTTGTTTATGATGAAGATCCAGAGATGTTTTCCACTAACAGAATAATTTAATTTTGGAGCCTTTTTTAGGGGGGGTGGAGAAAATTAAAAGGAAATTTTTTTTCTGGATAAAATTACCTCATGTTAATTAAAAATTCTTTTAATAATATATATTTTTTAAATAATAGTATTTCACATTACGAGATTTTGAGAAATGGATGGAATACGTATTGACTGACCTTTTCCCTTGGTCTGCAGGCTTTTTTTTTAGCTACTCAAGTTTTCTTTGGAAATAGGTTAGTCAAGAACACATGTCAGTTTTAAGAATAGATGCTCAACAAGGAACAGCAGTGTAAATGTTATCTTTACTCCAGGTGAGCAGAAAATCTCTTAGAAGCATTTCTGAGGAGTGTTAGCTTTGTGGGTTGATTGTTGGAAGGTGTAAGAAATATGACTGTGATTGTGGTTTGCACACTGAGTGACTCTCCCCCACAACACAAATGGCTTTCTTGCATGTGGCATTTCAAAAACCCTTTTTTTTTTTTCTCTTTTGCCTCCAAGCATGTGGAATGCTTGTGCAGAAAATATTTTTTTGGTGCAGGGCTCATGAGTTGGACAAAACACGCCTGAAATGTAATGTAGGAGTCCGAAAGGGAGGTTTCAAGAATTCAGAGCTGTCTGATGACTGAAAGCATTATTAATGAAAATATGTTTGAGTTAAACGTTGAAATCAAATGTCCCATAGAAGAGAATGTCATTAATTTCTTCCCTCCCCAAAATTCATACTGAAGTTTCCGTAGCCTTAAATCTGGCCCAGATAACTTAGCCTCTGAGTCAAAACCTGCTCCCTATGCCTCACACACACACCCACGCCCAGGCATCTCGTATTATCTCCCATTTCTTCAGTCTGACAATTATTTGCTACACCCAGTTATTGTGGGCTATCTTGAATTGGCTCCCCAGTGACTCAAACATTTATTAACTGCTCAGGTGCCAGGAGTTCGGCATGTACACAAACCTCCAGGGCCTGGGATGTTGCAATAGTTGTTTAGGACACAGATGGTGGTCTTTCTGCATCCTGAAGCATTGCAGAGGCAGCAGGGGTACCACCTGGGGATGGGGGTGTGGCTGGGATGTCCCTGCCACCCTGAGATCTCTGGCTGATTTGGCCATGGGGTTATTGACAGCTGCTCTATTCCAGCCCTGGCACCTAGGTGACTTTAGGAGAATGAGTCCCACTGAAGCCATGTCAGCCAGCTGTGCCTCCCAAAGCAGAGTGGCTCTCTACTTGTCTCCTCCACATAGAGATGTGGAGTGCTCCACAGAAGGTTGGATGCATTTGGCTAGCATGTCCCATTGAGTCATGAAGCCTGAGGGACACGGCAGCAACAGTCCACTGTTCACTTTCTTTTATCAGTTGTGAGCTCAGAGTTGTGACTGTGGATATGATCTGACTGCTTTGGTCCTTTGCAGATAAGCTGATTTCTGCAAAGGCAGTAATTAGTCAGTAGGCAGCCTAGCTCCTAAGTACAATGCTCATTGTTTCTCTCCTTGACGGCTAGCTCTGATTGGCTATTAACACACACACACACACACACACACACACACACACACACACACACACACACACACTCTCACAAATACAATTTGAAAATCTTTTTGTTGCCTTTCTGTTACCTTTTGTTACCTCCATCCTCCACCACGACATTTCCTTTGCAGAAACCGTGCTGAACCACAGTATGCTGTGGTTGCGAAGCCTCTTTAAAGTGCCGTTGGACACACTGGTCAAGAAGTCTGAGACTGGGCTAAACTCAGAAGAAGCAAGAGGTGTGTTTTGGTGGAGGTAGCCTCTCAGTTCTCATTGCATGCATGACTTTACATTGAGCTGAGAAAAAAGTTTTCCAGGAGAAGCTCCATTATCATGTTACATGGCAGCTTTCTAACAACAGGAAAATTATTTCCTCTGGTACTTGTCATTGAACTGGGATTGATCACACTAACTAAATCCTGTAACCATCTTGATGTCTTCAGTTTGCAGACTGCAAAGAGTTTTCACTGTAACTGGACGGTCACTAATGTCCATTTATTGCACTGTCTTGGTCACCTAAAGCTTTCAGTCATACAGTTCACTGACTAATTGTACCAACCAATAGGTTTTTAATACAATGTGTATTTACAGTCTGTGGTATTGGAATACATAAAGCTTTAAAAAATATGCTACGTTTGACTCCTAAATCACGCAATTTTACAAGGAGTTGTGTATATTTTTGCATCCACTTTAGAGTTACATACATACAGTATTTCCAATTGTTTACATATGTTAGAATCTCTTGCATTTAAATAGCTCATTATGCAAATATTTATGAAATACATGGATATTTATTTTTACTATACCTTCCATTCAATCACTGCACTGAGATTTAATGGCTAAACATTGTCTGCAGAGTTGCATGTGCAGTAATGAATTATGAGTAATTATGTACTATATACAATTATAAAACAAAAAGTACAGATTCAAAAAATATTAATGTTGCAAAGCCAAGCACTCAAATTTATGGAGCTCCAGAGGTAACGTGCAATCCTATTTCAACCTCCAATTACGCAGGTATGCTTTGTAACATGGCCTTTACTAGCCAAACTCCGGTTGTCCCCCAACTGCCTTCAGCTGAGATGGATGCGTGACCATGTCGCAGGCCAAGACTCTAGGCTCCGGCCAAGTCTTTGGATCAGACCAAGGCCAAATTTGCAACATTTCCCAGACAAGAACTTTTCCCTGGCTTTGGTCACCTAAGCAACTGACCTGGCTCAGCGAGCATGTTTCTGATTTTCCCACCCCAACAGCAAAAGCTTGCAGCAAGAGAACACGCTGCACTAATTCACCTCTCAGTCTAGAGCTATACACTGAGAAGGACTAATTTTGCATTTGAGATATTTGAAAGAGCACTGTGTTCTCATATAATCAAAGACTGAGCCTGAAGTACATTTTGTTGAATGGTTTTCTTGACCAGAATATCTTCCTCCAGGAAATGCTGCTTTGTCAGAATTGAAACGTGTTTTAGGAGCATTTTGTTTGTGATTATATTTTTGACAGAAAAAAAAAATCAAGCAATTCAAAATCTGAATAGGGTATTTCTCCCTGCCAGTTGTTTCACTGTAAACCTGACTTATTTTCTTTTGATTTCAGATCATATATTGTTTATACTTATTATTCAAGAGTTAAATATTATCAAATCACATGCACAATGACTTTGAAATCTTTTAACCTTGTTAATTCTAACATTGACCAATTTGATTACTAAAAGACTTTAATAGGCTTGGTTTTTAACAAGTATGTTTTTAATGGCCTTTGTGCATGCACAGTGCTTTCCAGTATTCTAAGAAAGCAAGCAAATGCCAGAAAATGAATTTCAGCAGAATTTATAACTGCTATGAGGATGACACACATTCTAAAAAAAAAAATTATAAAAAAAAAAAGCAACAGTTCAAGTGGATAAAGTTTTCTCAAATTATAGGCAGCAAAATTTACAGATTAAGTTGAGTGATCTCAATAATAGACAGCATCTTTAATTTCATCTATTATATCGCAAACAATTTGTCCTTGGAAATTATTCTGTATTTACCGTAACTGTATTTGATTTTTTAAATAGTAACACAAAGAGAGAATGTTTGAAGCCCATTTTTATGGTGTTAGCTGAGTCAGTGATGAATACGATATATACAACTGTCTACAGGAAAAAATATTTCTTAAACTATGCATTTCTTAAGCTTATGCATTCTGCCTTTCAATAAAAGTCAGACTAAAGAGAAGTGCTCTTAAACTGGGGACAGGTTGGACTACAATAATACCATTTGGACAAGATTTCTCAGGATGCTAAAATGAATCTGATCCCAAATCTATTATTTCAAGTTCAAAAACATTTTATAACTTCCCAGGGTGCTTATGTTAACTGACATTTAGCTCAGCACATTCTGGCTCTGGAAAATGGTAAGGCAAAACAGTGATGAAGGAGACTCTCATCTAGACAAGCTCCAGGAAATACTAAGAATCTTATTAAAAAGCAATACTTTCATAACATTTCCTACTAAATAAATAGTATTTGGATGGTATCTAATGTAACAGATAGGGATGCTCCAATTCATTACTCAAGTGGTGCCTCTAGAGACACTTGGAAACAGGAATGCTCACAGCAGGCATTCTTAGAAGAGTAACCTGGGAAGTAAAAAATCCACCTCTATACAGGACACTGCAACAAGGACTTGTTTGTCTGTAGGCTCGACTGCTTTTTCTGTGAAATATTAATTGGCTAGGTAAAAGAGACCGCTCTGGTTTTCCATAGACCCTTAGCCTGAGGTGGCCATAACCCCTTCCAAGCTTTTTTACATTCACTTTTCTATGAGCTGCTTGTTGTGAATCTTAATAGAGAAATCAGCTTCTGATCTTCCAAGGACTGAGATTTTTGAACAACTTTCCTACAGACGTGTTGAGGGGGAAAAAAGCCAACAGGGATTATGAAGTGAATGTCAATGCATTTACAAAAAGGATTATAGACCAGCTTTCCTTGCAGTAGTAGCCAACTTGTGGTTGGTGGTTCAGGAGTTTGCTTACTCAAGCAGACTTGTCCAAACTCAGAAGGACTAATGGTATTTAAAAGCTCCAGCTTCTTTTTGGAGACCAGTAAAAGCTAGTTGAGATGTGGGTTCTTGCTGCTAAGATGCAGACCCAGAAGTCAGGCATGCCAGCCTTCACTCAAACATCATTGGAGTCCTGTGTCTTCTGCTGGTTTATTCTCCTGGTTCTACCTCAGTCTCACAGTGTTGTCTTGCAAGAGCCAAGCCATGTATGCATCACATTTTCTCATCTGAAATAACCAGAGAAGAATTCCATAAACAACTATTATGAAGGCAGTGCTGGGAAGCAGTTCCGAGATGCTTAAATGAAATATGGCAAATCATCATTCCAGTAAGCCTGCAGCACAAAGTCCAGCTCTTTGAAGACATCGACCTGAGCATTTCTACAGCCTCAGCTTGCTCTGCTCTAAATTTAAGACTCTCATTCTGCTCCCCTGACTCCCTCTCCCATCACAAAAGCTCTGTTTTAGGTGGGAACCAGAATGCCTTTAAAAAGAAAGAGAAAAAGGAAGGCAAAAGAATAGACACATCTGTGCATTTCACATGTAACTTCCACTCACACTCTGCCATATAGCTACAAAAATATTGTATTTATTTATGTGTAAATAAATACACTTTTTTTTTTTTTTTTATCGCTGCAACTTGTAAATAGGAAATGAAGTCACAATCCTCGAAATTGTAATGGCAGGCACACAAAGACACAGTTGCTGGCACGGAATTCAATTAACAGATAGCAATCACCCTTGGGTGACTGTGTGAGGTGGAAATATACAGGCATGCTAATAAGTAATATCTTAAAGCCAAGGCGTTTATCAGCCAGCAGCCAGACATGGGCATAAGTGTGGGCAGACAGCACTGCTCTGGGATATTTAATAAAACCTGCTCTCTTCATTTGAGGATTTGTGTTTAATCATTTGGTAACATTTTAGAAACATCCAGACTGGGAAGCTTCTCAAATGGAACTGCTTAGGTCAGAAAAAGTAGAGAGTTATTTACTGATACTAAAATAGCCAAAGGAACAGCGTGGATTCTAAGCAATATTAAGAAAATTCTTTGTTGCCATCTTTTTGACCTTTTAAGTTGCTGGGGTATGCCTGCTACGTGAATCATAGCCTTATCTGGGGAAACATGCAGAAGACGTTCATTAATACTGGGAAAGTAAGTGATTGAACTGCTGTTTAAAATAAAATTTTTAACTCTTTTTTGCTTGGTTGAAAGCCTTAAGCTGAAATAGTTTTCTTCTAGGCTGCTTGAACTTTAATTTGCATTGCATTTTGGGCTTCAGGCAGGCCAAGATTCGTTGTTCACTGAAAGATGTTCAATTTAAACTTTCTCAACAGGGCTCTCTTTGTGCCACAGTGGTTGAGTGAATTCACAGGGTTGTTTTGCCTGGCTAAATACCACTGCTTGGAGGACAGGCAAATCCAGAAGCAAAGTCGTGGGTTACTTTAAAAGAAGGCAGGTCATCTTAGATATTTGTTAGGAGCTACATGTAGAAGAAATTTAAGGCATGGTGTCAGCACATTCTTAAGTAATTCTCTATGGTTAAAGCATTCATCAAATGAAAGTGATTTGGAGCAGGAGAAATGGAGTCCATCCAGCCAGTCATGGGACATGCAGGAAGAAGCATATGTCACCCATTATCAAGGAAGGCTGGAGAGACTTTTGACTAGGAAGCAGATGGTGCTGCTGGTAGATGCTGTGTCACGGAGGCACCCACACAACAAACAGCAGCCGCTATCCAAAAATGGGGTTTATTGCAACCAGGGTTGCCAGCACTCCTTTTGACTAAATANGGGGGGGGACTGTACCTGCCACATGCTGTCACTGCTTTTGGTTTTGCCTCTTCTGTGAGTAAGCAGTCATGCCTTTTGTGGTCATCACTCTGCCCCTCTCAGCATGCTACCTCGGAAGATCACATTGTCTCTCTCACTGGCATGGATGCTTACTTTGCTTTCATTTGAACACTTCTAACATCCATGCAGGCTTCAGAGGTCTCAATAGCTACTTAGCAGCTAAAGCCAATGGAGTGATTGTCCACTTTGCACAGTCTTAGTATTTTTGCATTGTCAAAGGAATCCTTATAGGCATAGGAAGGCTGAAACAAATACTAAAGATGGGCTGTGGATGTGCTAGAAGCACCTTTCAGCAGGTACCTCAGTACCTGTTCCTTTTCCCCAGGGCATTCACGTGATCTACAACTCAGTGGCTAGAGCCTCCTCTGCCAGCCATTTCCCACACTGCTGGCATGCAGCCCAGCCTGGGTTGTGCTCAGGAAGCTGTAAAGTGGCTCTGAATAGCTGCTGTGAAGCTGTCCCTGTGCTGCTCCTTTCACAAAGAGTTTTCAGTGCCCGCCTCGCTAATGGATGGGTTTCTCCTATACAGTGCCGAACAATGAGATGATACATTCAGGTTTTATTAGTGTGAGTTTAGCGTGGCCGCATTATTCACACTGGCAACACCACAAGAGAACTGCACTGTTCATCCCAAATGGGAGACTATAAATCCTGTAAGCCACACAGCACTGTTGAATAGTATGTTTTCACCACTTATTTTCAGGAAAGCTATTTGTGTTCCCTCTGTATGTAAACTCAAGCTGTCTTAATATTGCAAGCCCAAACTGTGTTGGAGGAGGTAATAACAACAAAAAAATCGCAACCAGTACAATTTAGAAAACTCAGTTGTAACTGCGTGATACCAAGGCTCCGTGCCCACTGCCAAGTAAGAGGAGTGCTGTGGCAGGGTGACCTGTCATCTCCTGTGTGCTGCTGGAGGGGCTCAGCCTTTGTCCATCTGCAAGTTACAGCAGAGGAGCCCAGTGGTTGCTTCAGGACTGAACATTGACCTTCTTTGCTGTAAAGCATGTATGTATGGATCTGCATATGTAATGGGACAAGGAGAGACTTCGCGCTTCTGCCCACTTTGTTTCCCTTTACAGGTAGCAGCTGCAATAGTGAGGTTTGTGACATATGCTCAGTGGAGATACATTAGTGAGCAAAGCGTAGATAAGTTGGTCAAAAGTTCAAGACAATTGTAATTTACTGTGAGTAGAATACATCACCTGCCTGACATAAATCAGGCTTTGCAGGCATCAGGAAGCAGCTCGAGCTATATGTCGATTTGCTGCCTTGCTTTCCTACAGAGATCGTCACTGAAGGAGCCAGTCTGGGTTTGCAATGGGAGCAGGCAGCTGCTTGGGAGGAGCTGGGCTGAAGCAACAGTCTCACTTCATGTAGGCACCAGGTGACTGCTAGAAAGATGAAGCTGACTTTTTCGTGCTTCTGTACTTGACCTAATGACCCAGAAAAGAAGGGCTACACAATCTATTATTACCAGTCTTTTCAGCTACTGCTTCTTGCAAAACCCCGGTCTCTGCTCCAGCAGCCTTCCCAGGGCTTAGAAGCTGGGCAGTGACTGTCCCCTCATCACTCACAGCCTGAGCACTCTTTCTGTTATACCACACAGCACTAACTCAAGCAAAAGTTCATTAGAAGAATTGTGTACATTCTACATGGTGCGCATTATTAGTTGATTCACATCCAATGGCTCAGGGGAATCACAGAGTTGCCTCTTGTTACTTTTTCAGGAAGTACTGCCTGAACTTGTGGAGACCCCCTGCCTCTCTCTTGCACTCACATCCTTTTGGGTATGGCCATTAAAACAATTAACTGTGGTCTGAGGGAAGAACCTCTGATTTCCTAAGTCTTACATCTGAAGCAAGCTCTCTGCATTCCTCCAGTTACTTCGTTCGCTGTTGATAGTAACACTGGAAATGCTGACAGCAGCTACTAAAGGTTAAGTGTGTTTGTAGAAAATCAATAGTGTGACGCCCACTTCTCCCTCTCTCCTCAGCTTCTGAGGGGCAAAGTGGCCCCCGGATACATGAAGAATGTAAGTTAACCTTTCTCCAACTCAGAACACATGCATTTATGCAAGAGGCTTAACGGATTTTTTTTATGATCCTAGTGCAGTGACACTCTTCATTCAGTGCTTGGAAGAGCAACTGAGGCTTCTGCAGCATTGGTTATTATGCAGGGCATGTGTTTTAAAACATTAAGTACCTTGATTGTCTCTCACATAGCTAGTGCTGTCAGCAGTTTGCACAGTGCTTTTATGTGTCTTTTTCCTCCCTGAGATCAGTTCAGAACTGATTCTGCTTCTGAAGCAATTCATTAAACATCTTCAGTGAGTGCACCACTTCTGTGAAGAGGTCAATTTGTTCTTTCTGCCTGGAGATGCAAAACTCTGGGCTTCAGTTGGTAAATGCAAGTATTAGATGCATTTCTCACTGTTTAACTTACACTTTCCTTCAATCTATCCTCTCTAGTGATCCCTCCCTTGAACATACGCATTTATTATTCATGAAATGTGGAGACTGATGCTACTCACTCTAGGGCAGGTGCAGTTGGGTAGTCTGGAATGCACACACGCCTCTGTTCACTCTTTTATGGAGGAGACATTTTTCAAAAGAGAGAGCGTACCTGGTTTATTCTCTTATGTTTCTTTGTCTCTCTCACAAGGTGCCAATGTGGTGGTGGGTTGGTATGCACTCATGCGATAAGGTTCCTGGAACACAATCAGCTTGAAGGTGATTCCTAATGCAGCTCATGCACAGGCTGCTGGATACCTGTGGGGTGACTCTGATTTTGGTCTTCTCTGAAGTGACATCTCTAGTGGTTAAAAACAGGACTCTGGGAAGGCACCCTGTCCACAAAACCAGTTTTCTGAGTTTCTTTTTTTTTTACTTGCCTTACTACTTGAAGAGTGGATTCATCCATAAGTCTTCAGGGAGGTGTTATCTATAAATTCACACCCTCCCAGCTCCAAATGCCTCTGTGTATCCAATACAGTAGTTGTTGTTGGGGTTTCTGTAGTTGGTGGATTTTGGTTTTGTTTTGGTTGGTTGTTTTTTTTTTTTAATTCTGCATATTTCTAATATGTAAATTGAACTGATCACATCTGCACATACTAGATACAATAGGGTTATTATTTTAAAAAACCAATTTTTAGGCTGGACGAAGATCAATGAAAAGTAAACTTTGCTTTAGTCTTGCAATGGTCCTAGATAAATGAGGATTTTCCCTTTTTCCCCGTAATTCTTATCATTGTTCTGGCATCACTTTTGTTTTGCCATTGCAGCTAGGAATATGGCTCATAGTGTTTGACTAGCCCACCATTTATGGAGAAAGCACTTTTTCTGACATAAAAATTGGAGGTCTTCATAAAGTTATTTCAAGGACCTTGCTCAGTATTTAATGAGCAGGCCTGGGACAGTAGATCTTGAAGTAAATGGGACCATTTCTATTAGAATATCAAATATATTAATTAAACTGTCACCCAAAGACAAGTATGGACATATGGAGTTGATATTTTCTCTGAACAGTGATTTCTTTGGTTAAGTTCTCATATTACTTATTGCAGTAGTTCAAGTTTTTCTGGCAAGATTTTTATTTAATGTAAGCGATTGAATATAATTTTCTGGGCCATATTTTGCATACAATATAGTTTCTGCTTGGAAAACTGTGGGTTTTTTTTTCACTTCTCTTTTTTATTTAGTCAAAGACAACGAATTTAAGAAGCAAAATTGATTGCAAAAAGCACTTGAAGAACATAAATCAGTGGGGGCTTCAGAAGTAACAGACTCTCAAACCTAGTAACTTATGAAAATTTTGCAATTATATTCCTTCTGATATAGTAGCATTTTCTTTATTCGTTTTAGCATAGAAAGGATCTGTAAAGTACGTATTTGAATCACTAAAAATGTCCAGTTCTCAAGGATACTGACCAACTCATTATTCTTTGTTTTGACTCAGATGAAATATTTTCAGCCTGTGGTTCATTTCCAAACAAACCAGCCCAAAAAACCCGAACAGTAAGTGATGCCTCACATTTCCTGTTGGAAAAGATTTCAAAAGCTCATAAAATGTCTCAAGCCCATACCATATATCACGTCATATTAATTTATGGTAGTCAATGAACAGTCGGAAAAGGTGGAGGAGGGAGATGGAGAGCCTATAATATTCTGCTTTATTCAGAACTGTATATCAGAGGGCTTTTTTACTTCCTTTACACACAACTCAGAAGCAGCATCTCTTCTTCCTTGCTTTAGGAAAAAAAAAGAAAGAAAAAATTTGCATATTTGTATTATATTATGTTCTCCAAGTAGCAAATTCCCTCTGCCAACTATCTGTGGGTGTGCAGCCCTTCCTTGGGAACATGCTGTATCTTCTGAGTTCCTGTGTTTGCGATATCAGAGTGTTTTTCCTCTGCAAAGCCATGAATGGGGCCATTATGAGGGGCCGCTAGATAATTAAGATTCTGAGAGGGGTAGACTGCTAAAAGCATGTTTAGTGAGGAAATTACAAGGCCAATGAAAAATAAATGTCTTTGCAAGTTCCGATTGTATTCTTTTCTTCTGTGAGTCTAATTTTTCAAGGTCTGGCTGGATCATGTTGAGATTTTCTTTCATTGCCTTTTTTTTCACTCCACAACAGGAGCTGAGGCTGGAATCTAAGTCCAAGTTAATGAAGCTGCCTCAAAGTTGAGGAGGCAGAGAATAAACCACAGCTCTGAGGCACAGACCACTGGAGATTCCTCTTTCAAATCCTGCCTATGTCGCTCACAGGAGTTATTTGATTTGGGAACAAGATAAGAATTCACAAGATCTGATTTGTAGAAGTAATCTGAAGGAAGTAAAAACAGTCAGAAATACTAATTTCAGATACAATTCTCATCTCTCAGTTTTCCAATAGTCTTTCCCAGCTTTAATAGTGTTAACCAAACATAAAGCCCAGAGTTTGGGGAAGTTATGCGCCAATTGACAAATGAGTCTCCAAATAGCCCACAGTTCAGGACTTCTTATTCTGTCAATACTCCATGATCAGGGAAGGTTTGGAGTATAATTCTCCCCCAGTTATTCATCTTCTCCCTTTCTCTTTCCATTTTTTTTTTTTTTTCTTTTTTCCTCAGTAAGAAATACACCTGGCAATTCATTGCTGATTTCCCAGGAGTGTTATTCATGCCAGTTTGTTTATGTGTTTATTACTCAAGTGCAAACTATTGAAGTTCCTTGTGGTAATGTGAAAATCAAACTGATAGATGCAGAGGGTTGGACATCAAACCAAGCGCTGTAGAGCCGAAAGCAGGTGTCACGGCTGCTATTGCCCCTAAGTGAGGGAGTATGAGGAACAACTCAGCCTGCTGATGCTCAGGACAGACTGCGCCTTGACTAGAGTTGGTAGAGAAAAGTAGTCAGCATCCTTAAATTAAGGAAAGTTTCTGCTATAAATGCCTGGAATGGAGCAGCTTCCATTATTAGCTGCAAGGTGTCTTCTTTCTTCAGTGTTGGTAACATATCATTGGCAGACAATGGGTGAATATTTATGGCTAACTCCTTCACATACTCAAAATTAGGGCTTCAGATTTGTATTGCTTAAAATCAGGGTAGTATGTGTGAGGGCAGGGCCTCTGTGCCATTTACTTATTGCTTCTTCCCAGGGGCGGTGGTGCAACGATGGATTTTGGTGCATACCCTGATAGTGACCCCCTACAGCTGAGGAGGACCAGGAGGCAGCAGCTCTTGACACTGGACAATCTAAGGAAGGTTTGTGGGCTGGAGATGTGTCCTGTGGGTAACAGCATGGAGGGAGACCACGGCTCCTTAAACTAGATACAGGGTAGGCATTGCCTATGGTGACCGTAGTTGCACTCTTTCTCTGAACAGACATCGTCCCCCCTTCAGAGGTTCAGACATGCATGCTGCCTGTTGCCACACACTCAAAATTTGGGCTTCAAATTTTGTGTTGTTTACAGTTATTTATTAGTATTGCATTTTAGTAATTTCCTCTGGAATCTTCTTCTGCATGCCTTCACAGGGATTTAATTGTTTTCAACAGGCCATTTAATAAAACTGTGTTTTAGCATGTTACCATAATAATTTACTGTATTAAAGTGTCAGAACTGCAGCTAGGAGAAATCTATATTAAGGCTGATGAGAGGGACAGAATCAACTTTGAATTTGATCAATTGCAGAATAAGAAGTGTCCCTAGATTGCCTTCTTCTTATTCCTAACTTTTTCACAAGTATTTCGGATAATTTATGCACAACCATGTTACATAGTCCTCTGTTACTGACTGAAAAACCTACACAAACGAGGTTCACTGATTACACAGAAGTGAAATTCCTATCAATTGCATAAAGAGATCGAATTAGAAGAGTTGTAATTTTTTTTATTGACATAGTATTATCCCCTTTCATAACAAAGGAAAAAGATATGATTTTGAAACTGTTGTGTTCTTTTTCATGTTATATTAGTTTCCATATGGTAGGAATCTCAGTGGGAATATGTTGATTTACACTAGTAGAAGTCCTAGTTGCTTCTTTGAATGCCATCTTGCTACGATATCTTGGTAGAGATACAACGTTCCTGCATTTTTCATGTGACCTTTTCTCATCTGCAAAGCTCAAGTTTCATTGCCACTCCAGGAAAGGTTACTGGTGAGAAATGTTTGAGCTTTAGAAGGATTCTTCATTTTGAATAAGATCCATTTTTTTACCTGTGTTGAAACTCAGGCTTAGATCCAAACACCTCTGAAACCTGAGAAGATCCAAACTTGGATCTATACTGAATTGTGCCACTTAAATCTCCTTTAATATACAGATAATTCAGTGCACAAAGAGCATACATGTGCATGCACATGCGTGTATGCACACACATAGATAAAACACATGTACATTAATATATACTCATACAAATGCATGTATCCTGCTTCAAGGTTGTGCTTGGAAATAAGAAGTGACTTTTATATCTTCCACCAGAATTCCATCAGTGTTGACTGTATTCCCTAAAACAGAATTTGAATGCAAAAAGTTTTAAAATATTTTCTTGAGTAGCTAAAGAAGTTACTGATGGAAAAAAAATCTACGGAATAAATTGCAGGTTTTAAAAAAATAACTTTTGTTGCCCATGAGCTATTATTTATCAGTTCCTTATCATTCTTCTGTATTGATGTCAAAATAAGATTTCGGTTTTGGCCGTAATAAAAAGGAGGACCCTTTTCATGTGGCTAATACAAGGTAAATAATTTAAATGTTGGAAAAGTGTAGCAGTGATTGGCAGGAGGAGGAAAAGCATGTTACGTGGGATGGATGGCAAAGCAAACCAAAATGTGGAAATGAAGTAGATGTGGAAATGAAGTAGACGTAGAAACATTCCGGTTGCTTTGGAGAAAATCACTGTCTGATTTTTGGTGTTGCAGAAACAAAGACAGGGTGGCCTAGATTTGAATCCTGTTTTACCAGTAAATCCAGCGTTCAGGATCGTTTGCATAACCAGTTCCAGCTTTGGCTCACGTCTGTTCTGAATAAGCAGTTAAGCAGTCTGGGTATTTTTCAGTTCCCTGTGGGCTGGTAGAGAAAAAATATGCAGTAGAGAGAATGGAAGGAGATGATTTGCTTAACTTCTGCTAGCCTGAATGGATGCAACTCCCTGAAGGTAGGAATGTTCAGCCACCCTCATTCCCAGCACTGACCGGTGTACCAGGCAGAAAGTGCTGCTCTCGCAGAGGGAAGATGTTCAGTGCTCAGTGCCTCAAACACCTATTTACAAATCTTTTAAATAACTAAGAGCTGTCTCCTAAAAATTGGGAGTGCTTTGAACCCGGTTTGGGTTCCGGCTTGGCAAGGGGGGCTCTACCTGCTGCAGACAAAACAGGGAAAGCAGCCAAGTACAATATGCCACCCCAAACCCTCATCTATAATCTGTTGCTAAACCTCTGCTGGACTGCAGACTCTTCTTATGAGAGAACACAAATATATATTGTTAGCACTTCAAATCACAGGAGCTGACTTTCATCAGCAGGTTTGTGTTGTTGCTTTGGGTTTATTCCATCTTAATGTGACTTTAGAACAGGACACAAGCCTTTAAAATGGAGAAAAACAACCTTTGGCTTCATTTTCTCTCCCATCCACGGACATAAACACAACTTTAAAAAAAGTCAGGCTGTGCTGTTGAGGAAGCGAAAGGTATGATCCTCGTCGTTTTCAAAAGGCAGATATTTGGTTAATGCCAGCACGCTACAGACCCAGACAAGTCTATATCCCCCTGGTGCAAAGTGCCCTGCAAAGCTCCTGCCCCCAGGAATTTGTCTTCCTCTGTTCATAACCTGCACAGAGGGAGGTTATCGTGCCTGAGGCAATGCAAGAGGAAAGCTGAGAGCAGAACCCAGATCTCTGGCCCTGCGCCTTGCATGATGAGCTCTGCTCTGGATTGCTTACTATTTTTCCCACAGCAGCATTCTGCTGCACTAATTGGGATTAGGTCCCCATTGCACTTAATGCTTCCTGAGTACAGAGGAGGAAGCAAACCCTGTCATGAAAAGCTCGACAGTTGTAGCTGCCTAATTGATGGGGTTATTCTAAATCCAGTCAGTTAAATTGCTGTGGACACCCTTTATTATAGCCTAGGCAATTTTATTTCAAGTTAGCTTTAATCAATTAGGAATTGATTTTAGCTAAGTCGGTATAAGAACATCTGATCTGGTTTAAAAAAATTGGTTTTAGGGAAGTAAAATGGGTGCAAATTCAGGATGGGCCCAAGGAAGATGTTTTCTTTTTGCCTGCTAATGATCAGGTAGAGGATATCCTAGTAAAACACCAGATCTTGCACAGCCACAGCAGATTCTATCCCAACCTTAAGTCCTGGCAAAATAAAATGTATAAAAAGGGAGATAAGAGGGGCTACCTGAATGAAAGGCTCTCTCCCTAGCAACTTATATACGTAACCTGTGCATAAGTGCACCCTCACCCTGACTGCACTGGTCAGTGGACAAGGTTTGGGAGTAGGTGCAAGCTACGAGCTTGCTAACTCTGCCCTGCCCAGGCTGTGGCTCCCCAAGCCACTGAAGCAGCAAAACATCTTGGGCTTGCTTCACACGGTTTTAATGAACTCACTTTCTTCCAGGTGAGTGTTCTAAAGAGGTTCGTAAACATGGCTGGGCTGGAGGTATGGCAAGGAAAATGGCTGTTGAGTTTGGCTGGGAGCAGGTGGAGCTAGAAGGAAGGAGAAGCTCTGCTTCTTGGCAGAGGTGAGGCACTATATTGTAGAAATGGAAACACCAGGAGAACTGAAACTTATCAATGGAGAATTTCAAGATGTGACCAATTTCTAATGCAGTCTCACCTTTGGGTTTACGAAACATTTGCAAGGGTATATTATGATTTTGATGTACTTTTTTCTGCAAAAGATTATTCTGATATTTTAATCATACAGTGAAATTTGCACTATATTTTAAAAAAGCCCAGTTTGTTATCTTCAATTTGTTGCTGTTGTTTTTATCATGATCACTATGAGTTCACATACGGGAACTCTTTATCACAGAATGTTTAAATCTTTAATTTCTTTTTTTCATAAATGGTAAGTTACTGCACTCAAGGACCTGCTACTTCTGGTACTATCACAAGAAAAAAAAACAGGATTTCTACCTAGGACTTGTTTACTTGTGCCAGAGCTGTTTCCAAGTTTGATTTTTTTTTCTGTAGGTACAAGTAGTGTTAATGAGGTGTTAATGTGTATGTAGGCAATTCAGTCACAGGTTTGCCTTTGATCAGTCGGTGTTACTTCCTTTTTTTTCCCTTCTCTCTCTCTTTTTTTTTTTTTTTTTTTAACCTCGAAAGTTGTTTGCACCATGAGAGCCTGTTGACTTAACAGAAATTTCTCCAGGAGCTGAAAGAACTTCTGAAAACAATGTGCAGTAAAACTCCCACTGACTGCAGTAGGGTCAGTAATGTTCCTTTGATTATAATTGTTTGAAGAGTAAAAACATATTCCCAAGGATTTGCCTACACACAATTTTTGTACTGCTTTGAATATAGGCTTGAAACTAGTATTGGGAATGCAGTATATAGCCCCTAGTACAATGCAGTTGTGTTATTATCAGGATGTTTATGCCAATGTTGCCTGATCTCACAAATGCAGAGGAGCTCATAGTGCCTCCCTATCTGTATTGATACCATAACTTTAATGTTTGTGGGTTTTTTAAATGCAGCCTTAAGGAGCTAACTTGGCACAAAGACTTGGTGTATTAGGTTTGGCTTTCTTGTCTTATAATTATTAATACACATGAAAAATGAAAACAAGGCATTTAAAGTGGGAAAGCTCCAGAAAGTAGAAAAACGATCCTTTCATCTTATTGATGTGAACTTCCTTATCCTGTTACCTTTGTTATCGCTCTTACTCTTGCTGACATAAAGCAGCAGTGCCTCATGTTTATTTGAGTGTCATGAAAAAACAAATAGTTGAGGGTGTGTGGTGTGTCTATGTGTGTGGGACCTTCACAAAGTGAACACATACAAAGCGGAGTCGAAAAGGTGCTCTGTTCAATGCTCATGTTTCCTTCCATGGACTTTTGAGGCATCTTCTTAAGACTGATGCCTGGAACAACCATGTTTTCGAGTGGATAGTTGTGTGGGTTTCTGTATACACCACTCTTGGGGATGCTGTTTGCTACAGTCGTGCCTTACAAGCTGCCAAGAACCCCATTGTCCCACCCCTTACAAGCTGCCTTACCACCCTTGGTGCTGCACAACCAAGCCAGCAGACAGATCCTGCTCTTTGCATTGCAGCCTGTGCCATGTAAACTGGCCTGGCCATGCATGGCATAAGGGAGATGTGAAGCACACAGTGGGAGATAATGGCATAGTCGCAGCAGCCAGTGTGCTAGTGCTGAGCCTTGGGGAGGGCTGGATGTGGGAGATTTCCTGAGGAGAAGCGAACCTGAAATGGAAAAGGAGAAAAAGTGAAGTGAGAAAGAAGCTGGGAAAGATGAATGTTCAAAAAAGGAGGCTGGAGGAAGTAGCCCACTAGCACAAATTGACAACCCAGTCAAAACTGTATAAAAAGATTCAGAAGGAGCTGGAGGCTCCCAGTGCTGATGGCTCTGTAGCTTTCCCTTCTGGATGGGGTCTTGGTCTCATGGCAGGAGGAGGAATCAGTCTTGAATTGCAGAGAGGTGATTTAAATTACCCATGTTGGGCTCCTGTTCCAAATCCCACTGTAGATGATGCTTGTCTCTCCCTTGTAATTACAGAAATCCTTGGATAGATTTTCCTTGCCAGACTTAAGTCAACCTTTGGAATTACTCCTCTGCCTCCTCTCTCTTAATTCCCTCAAGAATGAGGTGGGACAGAAGGAGAGGTGGCTCATTGCATTAAGTTACATCCAAGGGTTGTGGAGATATAAAATGTTTGGGAGACTGGGTCCCAGTCTACCCAGCCCCCTAAGTCCAGAGGTTTCTGACTTACTTGCCTCCAATGACTCCAGTCCTGCTTGTTTCTTTTTGTTCAGAACCCACAAACTCCTATAATAAAAAAGTTTAAACATACTAGCAAAGAAGAGGTATAGTGAACTGCTCATCTCGGTATCTAACACATATTTATAAGCCTGAGCAGGGCATCTGAATTTGCTAACTGAGCCTGAGCAAGCCTACCACAGCAGAGGCAGACGTCTCAGTGTAAAACGGGTGGCCCTGGAAGCATTTGCTGTTTACAGTGAGTGGATCCAGCAACAGCTGCTATAAATTTCCTCATCTTCTATTTCTACCTCCTCTGCCCCGGGTTTATGTTTTGTTGTTCCAGTTGAGGCTTAATGTGCTTTCCAGTTTCTTCTATTTTTCTTTTTGAGTGTGTTTTGATTTTTTTCATATTGGAGCTGCTGTCGACAAAAGGTGCCAGCCTATTTAACAGCTGCCTGGAGTTAAGTGCTCAGTGGATGCAGACGGCAGGCGCAGCATGGGTGGCAGTGTCGGAGGCCAGCCGTGACATTGCTCGGGCAGGCAGCACCGTTTCTCCTTGGCCTCTATGTCCATTTACCCCTTCAGCTGGGCTACTGAAAGTGCACTGTAGATAATGTTGATTTTTGGAATGCGGACTTAGTGCTCTGGATGTGAAAGCATGCCATATGTTTTCACACCTGAAAGCTTTTCATAGAGAGATCTGAGATGTTTCCTTTTATGCACATACGTTGAACTTTCTTTGCCTGGCTCCAAACTTTTTTTTACTTTTTTTTTTTTTTTTAACACATTTGGTGATTGCTTCCAATGTGTGCTTATAGAAACTGGAGACATTTGCATTCCCAGGTTAGGCGAAGATGGAGACTTGACAGATACTTGATTTCAGTTGGCCTGTTATTTGTAGTTCTGGCTTATTGCAACCACAGTGCCTACTGCTATATCTCTGTTGATTGCAGACAGACATCCTGAAGGATAACTCTGTCTTCCCTTTCATTTAAAAAAGAAAAAAAAGCATGTCTCCAGCCCTGCTACTTGTGAAGACAGATACAAATATGTAATGCACACTGTTTAGTGAGATTGAAAGTGTGTCACTGTGAGCTCTAGAAAGTTGTCATTTATTCACTCATCTTCTCTGTCCTTCTCTGAGGTGCCTGTGGTGAGCCACAGCATCAGTGTGTAGAGCTGTGCTAGGATGGCTCCAAAAAAATAAGTGTTTGCCATTACTTGGGTTACACTAGCAAGAAAGGGCTGAAGTGAAAACGTGAAGGATAACCAATATGAATTCAAAGCTTTGCCAATTCCAAAGCAAAATTGTGTCTGACTCCCCCTACTCCCACCCTCTTATTTGTGTCCAGCCAGGTAAACTCCACCTTATCCCTGGGTTTAGCAATTTTTGGATAGATTCCTTGAGCCTTATCCAGGCAGGAAATGGCTGGGTATGTTGGTTTACATTTGTGTCTCTAGAGCACCAGGGTACCTGGTTTCTTACTGTCTGAGTAGTGCAGGGCGGAAGGACAAATATGAGTATCTGCTGCAACTGTCATTACAGAAACTGAATCAAAGACTCCACTCTAGTTCTTCAGCACTGCTTTCTCTTGACTGACACACTTGGACTGCTGCTCTGACAGAGACACTTTAAGACACTGCAGAGTTTGACTGCTCTGAAAATGAAGGCAGTTTGTATGGTAAAAGTGGGCTAGATTAAAATCTGCCAAGGTAGGTACCAGCAGCACTGCAACTCTTGTAGCAGGACACTCAGCATATGTTAGTAGTGCAGGAGTTTACCTCTGGCTTCTCTGTTGCACACGGCCTGCGCATCTGTGGGGTTTCCTCATTTAAAGCTAGCATGGCCAAATTCTCAAAATCACTGAGAATGCCCTCAAATGCAAGTCTTTGCCTCATAGGATGAGAATAGAGTTGGTCTTTAGCTTTTGCTCCTCATTCCTTCAGTTGCTATAAATGAAAACGAGGCTAAGAGTAATGGCAAACAAGCCTGGAAAATCTGCAATTGCCAGGGTACAAATTCCTTGAAGCAACATCCTTACTATGTTTCATTTAGTGAATTGATCTGATGGCTTATGTTCTTGTGAAGCCACTGCCTCACTTGCTCATTTAGTTTTCCTCCCTCCCTCCAAGCCCGGAACATAGACCTTTCTAAGTAAACTACCTCATCTGTTGGAAGGAGACCTCTGCTCATTCCTGCCAAATGAGAGAAAACCAAAATCCTTGCTGAGCAGCAGTGAAAGAACAATGTTGCTGACTGGAATGGCATCAGGAGCTCCTTGCTTATTAGGCCCTGTAAATGCTACAGCAGGGAAACAAGTAGCTGAGCCTGTTCAAAAGCCTATGGATTCTTTCTTGTATTAACTTAATTAGTGAGAAATGAAACAAGCAGCCAACACATGAAAGAAAAGGATTAGTTATCTCGTAGCTTAGTGGCTTGGTGGAATTGCAAGGAAAAGGGATCCTACTTGTCACTGATAAGAAGTAAGTGTTTTATCCTTGCTTAAATTTTGAGCAAAATTCACTGTGTGTTTTACCTACTGGTGAACGAAGAACATTCACCTGCTGAGACAAGTGTGGAAACAATTAATCTAGAGAAACTTGTGTGACCAGTTAGTGCTTGAACATGTCCTGTCTGAACCACTTGTTTCTGGCTGAGACGCATCATCTCCTAATTCCCTTCTGCACTCACTCCAATGGGAGGATACAGAGAATAGGAAACTCACAAATGAACATGCTCCCTCCTCCCCAGCACTTAGCAGCACCAGGAAAATAAGGCAAACAGATGGGAGTCAATGAATCATCCAAATGAAATCCCACCCTTCATGAAAATGTGCCAGCTGAAGAGGAGACAGGATTCTTATTGGTGTCCTTTGCTATAGATAGTAAATGTGATTCTTTTGACTGAAAGGTAGCTAGCAAGTGCTTTGCTTTTTTTCTCCTTTGGGTGCTTGTCATCTTGGCTAGGTGATCTCTGAGGCTTGGGATGTGCAAAAGTACAAGACTTTTCAGAGAAAGCTCCAGATGCCCTTGGTAAATTTGTTTCCCCTAATTCCTGCTTTCCTGCTGTGTCTGAGGCTGGGGCTGAATTTTGCCCAGAAAGACTAGTAGTTAGCTAACAGGCTCTTGAGCTGTATTTTACACGGACAGGATGCATTTCCATCTGGAGCTCTGACGGCAGGTTTTCCTTGCCTTGCTGACAGACTTCATGTTGTCATGTACAAAGCTTGCTTTTAATGGATATCGGGATCCCTCTCCCCTTCATGTGTTTCAATTGTGACATTTGGAAATATTACTCAGGAAATCTCTTGCCATCTGGGCCTCTAGCAGCCTCAACACCTGCACTGTTGATGTTCCCTCACCTCTCTCAACAGCAAGCCCATCTCTTCCCCTGCAGCTGTTCCCTTCAGACTCTCTTCCTCAGCCTGTCAGCAGCTTCTCCAACAGCAACTAGCTTGTGGATCCTGGCCAACCCTTTCTCCCAGCCTATATATGTGACAGGAAGTTTCTTTGCTTATAGTCAAGCTTCCATCACTTACTATGAAGTGAAGAATACTCCTGTAGCATTTAAGGAGGTTCAGATTTACCTGGACATCTCCCCACCTGCTTATTGGTAACAAGCTATCACTTAACCTGCAGAACTCACAAGCCAAGTGCTTCTGCAGTCTGATTTTTGAAGTAGCAGCTTAGGGCTGCCTCCTTCCCTTCTCAGCTACAGTGCAGGCTCACTTTGCCCATACAAAAGGCTCTTATCCTCAGCTTCAGTATCACCTCTGCTTTGCTGTGTGTCTCCATCAGCAGTAAGGAACCTGTTGAACAGGCTATTCCTCTGATTCATCCTCTAGGGGGTCAGGAGCAGGTAAGGGTGGCTAGGAGGAGGTTCACCTGCCAGCTCTAAAAGTGCAGACTTGATCTCTTCTCATGGCTAAGGTGGAGCCAAGGTCATCCCACAAGGTACATCTACATTCTGATGCACTATTGCTAGCCTCAGCACCATGCTAGGACCTTTGCTTATTGTGGTAGCTCCCTGATGCAGCTAAGCTCTGAAGGGCTTGTTATTTACTCCTAAATAAAGCTGGGGGTTGACTGGCAGGCTTTATTTTCCGAAATCTGCACCCAAGGTCCCAAGCAGGGCAAGCTAATAGACTAAAAGTAGCTAGGTGAGTATGTGCAATTTTAAGTTTTATACATACTTATATGTACAATACTTCATATATACATGTATAGTTACTGAGGAGAACTGTGAATGTACCACTCAGGAACCATTCAGATTATAATACCACAGTGCAAAGCTGGATCAGCTCTACTGAAGCCAATGGAACAACGAATCAGATTAATGTCCCATTTTATTCAGGTGAAGAAGGATATTTACACAAAAGACAGCACTTCAAAATGGTAAAAATTTCTTTTAAGTCTGTAAAACATTGCTGTTTAAATGTACGTCATGCAAATCTTCCTTTTCTAGCTGATGAGAGCTGCTAGAGTTTACTAGCATGAGTGGTCTTTTCCAAATTAATCGTATACTTTAACTAGAGTAAGTACCATACTGCTAGAAGGCTGAATATGCAATGAACATTGAGTTTTTCTCTCTAAGTTTTACAGTTAAGTATTATACAATGAAAGGGTGGACGGACTATGGGAGTCCTAAATACCACTAGTGATTCCATCTAGCTAGCCAGTTTATGTAAAATCATTGACCTTGATCTGAGGATAGACCTCCTTAACACAATCAATACAGGTGCAATCAGATAAGAACATTCTACTGTTTTATTAAAGTGCATCTAATTCAAAACTCAATAACTCTCACAAATCCTTAATCAAAGAAGACATCCTGGGAGATATTTAGGTGAGTGATCTTATAACTCTTGCTCTCTCCTTGTTAGGATGGCATTTTACAAATAGACATGACTGTTTCCCTTCCCTGCCATAATTCTTTCACTGTACAGTTGTGTTGATTATCATGCATTTATCAAGTCTTTTTTTTTCTCTTAATTTATTTAGAGAGATTGAGTCAAGTGACAGCTTCTGCTTTCCTTATCCTCCAGCATCACTGTGGCCAAGCACATAAATGCAAATGTGGCTCCCTCGCTGGCACACTGGGTCCTACGTTCTAGTCCATGGCTTAGATATGTTACACTATAGGAGGTGCAGTGTTAATGCACTCTGTCTAACTCAGGGTGGCCTGAGATAATGAAAGAAAACTGTTCATGTGCAGCATTATGTGATAGTTTAAGTAGAATGAAAGCCAAAGGCAATGATTGTATTTTTAGAAATTATTTTAGATCAAACTGATACATACTGAATAAGACAAAATAAGCACACGGTAGAGAGCTCTGAGAGCACTGCTTACAGTGAGGTAATTATTGTTCTTTCCAGGTGATCCTCAGCATGTTCCTCCATAACACAAAATAAATTGTAATTTGGAGCAGTTTTCNGGTTTGTTGTTTGTGTGTGGGTTTTTTTTTGTTTTTTTTTTTTTTTTTTTTTTTTTTTTAGTCATTTAAGTTCATACACAACAAACTGGGAGGATTACATCTTTAGTGTAAGTGCGAATGGCTGCACAAGCTTAGCTAGACCCCTGGTTCCCTGCATTACACAAAACAGCACTTAGTCTGTATAACAAAAGAAGAAAAAATCAAATAGGTTTGTAACTATATACAGTACAGAGTGGCTCAAGTGGCTGCAGTGCTGCGACAGTCTCCTTAACATAGATATCCAGTGACATACGTGTCTAGATCAAGGCTCCTCACAAGCAGGAACCTTCCAGTTGTGATTCTGCTCCTTCTACTCCCTCAGACTTGAACCTAGTTATTTGAAAGTTTCATAATTTTTAAATTATGAAAAATTATTGTGCAAGTATTTTGAGCTTTCCTCAACCATTTTCTTTGTTTGTTTCAACTGAGGTAATGCTTATGAAGGACATGCTCCAATTCTCACATGCACAAATGCACCAACATCTGAGGCAACTTCTCGGATGACATGGAAAGTGCTTTACAGGAGCATAATTCTTAGTCTCCTACACCAAGTGGGTCTACCCACAGGAGACAGTAATATCTCCACTGGTAGAAACAGAACCATGTCCTTTCTGTGACTGAAGAAATCATTGTCTCTTAGTTAGACTGTGGAAGTTACCAGTAGGCAACATTTTAAAATGGGTTTATTTTCAAGGACAAAGGCAATAAGCTTCAAGAAAAATAATCAATCAAACAAACAAAAAACACATAAGAAACTGGGTGCAATTTTATTATTTAGCAGTGAGAATGAGCACCCAATCACTGAACCAAATATGAAGAAAGATAGTATCTTCGTCACCCAGAGCAGTCCTGGGTATATCTCTCTGAAGGAGAAATAAATACATGCTTAGCTATATGCTTTAGTCAAGCAGAGACAGTTGACCTCAACTGGGAGGTTACTGCTTGAAAGGTGATGGACTGAGCTAGTTAGTCATGTACTGCTCAGGGCTTTCTCTCTGGGGAAACCGCAACTATCATCTCCCCCTAACAGGGAGTGTGGCCTGGGCCAGCTTCTTCTGTTGTAAGGAGGCAGACTGAGGGCAAGAGTGGGGAAGGACAGAGAAGCACAGGGAGCCCTCCTGAAACTGTTTTGGTGATGTTGCTACAGTGACTGAGGGAAGCAGAAGAAAAGACATGATTCTTGTTTCCCAGCCAACAGAGTAGTAGTTGCTATCATAAATATTCTGGCCTTCCCTTCTATTCACACCATGAGCATGAATTTTCAGGGCTCAGCTGTAGGCAAAGCAGAGCTCATGGCTACTTTGCTGGTTTTGGCTGCCTGCTAACCTAGACAGCTGCTTGCTTGGCTTGTGACTTCTCTCTACAGTCTCTGTTGTTCTCCATGTCCAGGAGTGTGCTTGCTGTGTTCAGTGAGGTTGATGTGGTAATTCCTGAGGCAATGCAATCCCTCTCTGATACATCATGATGTTGTCTTGTCTTAGCTTGGGTCCTCAGGTCAGTGAAGTATTAGCACTGTGCTGTGCAAGACCTAGTCACTCTATCATTAGGCCTGTCTTCTCCAAAAGGCCAAGCTGATCTATCAGATTCCACATGATGACTGGAATTAAAGGACTGATGAAAGTGTTATTTCTTTTTTTACTTTTTTTATGAGTTTGTTGGTTGATGTTTTGTTTGGGTTTTTGCAGGGGTTTTTTGTTTCTGGTTTTTTTTTTTTAATTACTGAGTAGAATTGATTAAACTCAAATATCTCTTCCAAACAATTTCAAAAGAAGATATGCTGGATAGTGGAATGGCTAAATGTAAAGGCATGCTAAGTACCTTGGCCTTTGCCACAAAAAGCATTGCTGACTCAAGCCATTAAATAAAAGCAAGGACTTTCACTGCTTCTGCAAAACTGCAGTCTCTCAGTAGTTACTATGTCTGGCCTTATCGCTCTCCTCTTGCAAGGAAAAATAATACCCTCTTTTTATTTTGTAATCAGAAGTGATATCCTATCATCTCTGAAAGGTGTTTTTTGCATGTTTCTGCTTTGATAAACGAATTCCCCATCATCAGTGGAACAGAAATAAAATTATCTCTGCAGACTTCTGCATGCTGGGCCCGCAGTTCAAAAGCAGCCTCATTTTAGGGAGGTAGGGAGGGGGAGACGCTGGTGTATGGATGTACACAACACTTTAGATGAAGAGTTAAAAAGGAAAATACTGGGGTTTAATGCTGATAGCAGAAAGAACAGCTAAAGAGAGGGAAAAACAGTCCAGATGCTGCATTATGTCCACAGTGATATGTAACAATTCCATATTAATTGAATAAAGTCATGGGCTGTGAGTGAGTTTTGTGCTTTTGCCAGATGGGTTTGGCTCTGAAGGAATCCCACACCCAGTGGAAAATAAGGATACAAGAGATCTAATTAAAAATGAGAGCTTGAGATGCACAACAAGACTTTAAATTCTTCCTGTATTTAATAGAATTTGCTGTGGTGCTAAAATAGTATTCCCCCCTGTCATTCTGACATGAAAAACATTAGTGAATATTTGATTTTACTGTGGAACAAATTATGGTAATAATGAGTCTTTGAGAGAAAAAAAAGTGCTGCAACTGGTACAGTCTCATTTAAAATGTGCATGTTAAAAATAAAGCAGATACAAAAATGTTGTTTGCTACTTCATCAACAGACTCTTGTGTTATGGGATGCATGTCCTTTCAGTGTAGTGCTTGACACAACATCTGGCTGTCTCAACACCACTCTTACTGCAAACTTCATTCTTCTCTATAAACCTGGGCATTGGGATGTATGAACAGTCAGGTTTCAGCTCCTACTCAGCAATTCAAAACTTCAAGGTCAGATGCCAGTGGGCAGAAAATTCTCCCTATATTTGCAACTGATTCTCAGAATTAACCTTTATGACGTGAATGACTGATCATGTCCAGCCAAACAATGTGAGTAGCCAAGCAACTGTTTGTGCTGGATTTGTTAAACTTACTTATTCATTTTAATTTGCACTTAATTTCATAATGATAGCTGAACTCCAGGCAAGAAAGCAAGACAGATGCCTCAGAGATAGATGGACCTAGAAGGATTTTTCCTTTTTTTTTTTTTTTAATAATGAGGTTAGCAATGCAGCCATTGCTGAAGTGGGTGCTGTCATCATATAGATGACTCCTGCTATTTTTTGCTTTTAATGTTACACTGATTTTAGAAAACTTTGCTAGAAAACACCTGCAGCTTGCTTGAGAATGAAGAATCACCAGCTTCCACAATTCAGCTCTGGCAAGGAAACTCTCCACAACTTTGACCAAAGGTCTTTCAAATTCACTCTCATTTCTTCCTTGGTAAAATGAAAACAACACTGGGCTTGCAAGATTTAGTAACAGGGATGTTTCAATGAAGATAGGAGGCACTTTGGTGAGCACAGAGATCAATAGAAAGATTTTCAGTCATTCCAGAAAGTTGGGTCACATTGTCAGTGTGTGAAGGTGTAAAATAAGTCTCCTTGTCCAAAAAAACCCAGTGGATAACTTGGGAGATTCTCTGGGAAGGCAAAGAGATGGTCATCCTGTCACGTCTTCTAAGCAGCAGTGACTTTGCAGCTTTCATGGGAAGAGGCTGTAGGAGGAATGTGCTGAACTGATACAAAATATACACTGTTCCAGCCTCAGCACTCTCAACATTGCCTACTTTTCAGAAAGTCCTGATTCCTTTATATGCCTGTAATTATGACTTGAGGGAGCTGTGCGTGGCAGGAGAGGGAGGAGAGGCACTTCTTGCTGTCATAAACTCATCATCATCATAATTCCCACTATGATGGTCTTTATCAGAGAACACCTTCAGAAAACTCCAGGGTGAATCTAGCTCAGCCATTGCAAATTTCTGTGTGCATCTTCAACATTACTGCTATTTGTCTTTTGCTGGTTATGAATGAAGATTCCCTGACAGTTGTAGTCCAAAAAACAAGAAATTATAGAGTTTTTCATCAGCAGGAGAGGATGATTTTTTTTTTCTGTCTTTAAAAGTATGTACGTGTCTTCTACGGCTTGGGTCAGGTTGTTAGAAATGTAGGTATTGCAGCAGGGATACAATTTTCCTGCAGATGTTTCTAAGATAAATTTTGTTCTATTTTTTGAGGCGGTGATTGTTCTCAATGTCAGTGAGTTAATGACAAATGAATGTGAATGATGAATGCCAAATGAAGGATATTTTAATTGCAACTGGGCTGGTTTAGTCTTATAACAGCATCTAAAAAATAAAAATCAAGCAGGACATATAAGCGTGCATTCCTTTCTTAGGAAAGCATCACATAATCCCTTTGCACTCTATTGAGTGATTAAGTGAAAAAGGGTTGGGCCTGAGAAGATGTGAAATGGATTTTTGTCACTGAGCAAGCCTATTAAAATCATTATTTCACATAGCATGCAATGTGATGTTTAAACAGCTTGGAAGCATGGGTGACTGTGGGACAGGCTTGCCCACATATTCAGCGCACAAATGTAGGCTACAGAAAACAATAAATGTGAACTGTCAGGAGATCTTATGAAGAATTTACACAAGATCTTACACTTAAATAGGATGGATAAAGGAAATATCTCACAGTCAAAGGCTCCACTGTATTCACAGTTAGCTGCTGTCCCAGCCAAAAATGTAGGACACATTTAATATAATCTCATTGTATAATGTAATCAGACTGTCTGAGGGATATCTTATGCTACTCTGATAGTCAACAATCAAGAGTGGTCAAGGACAGTCAAATTGCTTTATTGCACATAACTTGGCAAAGGCTAAGGAAAAACGTGTATGAATTTAATGGCTCAAAGCTTTTATTACTTACCCAATAGGTGATTTTTAAAATGTACTTCCTTGCCTTCATGTCAAATGCAAAGTGAAATGGATGGCTTTTCAAATCATTAGTTGGAAAGAGGGAGAGAAAGAACAGCATTCCTCTGATGTCAGCCTGCAAATTGGTCTAAAGAGGACGTGAAGGCCACCAGAGAAAGTCCTAGATGACCCAGGAGAGCTGTAAAGGGTGACACTACAGGACATATATTAATCCATGTACAACAGCTCTGAGATTAAAGGACACACTCATGGATGTATTAGTAACCACACAAGTGAAGAACAGATTCCTGCCCTGCAAGACTGTGTGGTGTTTAATGGGGCCTCCAGATTAAACCTGCTTAGATAACCATAACGTAGAGACACTCTAGATATCCTGCCCATCTCATTTAATCTTCCTTTAATAGAGAGAAATCCACAGAAATGACTCATGAAAACATGGAATCTGCATGATTCATGTATGAGAATGAGAACGAATGGTTGACTTAGGAGAGGAATAACACATCTGGGGAAATGCGTTCCCATTCTATGGAATGGAAGGTGGTTTTTTTTTATAAAATCATCGTCAGATTATCAAATTCAATTACAAAGCTCAGGATACAACGCTAATAAAGTGAAACGTCAATAAGTGACTTAATATTTATGTCAATTCTGCTAGCACAAGAGAAACAGAAATAATGCTGAAATTACATAGAATGTAGAAATAATTATATATCAGCAAACATGTGCTTTTCAATATCCTGCACTTTCAAAGCGTTTGTAAATGTTCTACTTCATGTACGACATGTAGCCATGCTGGGAATGGCCAGAACAATTATTTTGACAACCCACAGCAATGTCTACAGGTTAGATATTATTTTGCTGATTTGAGATGGTAAGTAGCATGAATGGCGAGCGTACAGCCACCTGAAGTATGGTTTAAACAGGAGGTCATGGGCAGTATAATACAACTCATGCATTAATGCCACACAGTCTCTGTCAACTGTGAACAACCAAAACTTGATTTTCATTTCTATCGCAAAAAGTCACAGAGCTGGTGCTCAGTCTCACAGATTTGCCATTGACTTATGTTGGTTGAAAAGGCAGAGCTCCACCAGCTGGAAACAACCTGGCTTTTCCAAAGACAGTCTGGTCTTACACTAACTCCAACCCTGTGCGTCTTATAAAACTTGACAAAATTATGTTGAAGAACAGAAAGACTTTAATGCAGGATTTTGCAGAAGTGACCACTGACTTCAGAATGTACACAGAGGTATGAGGTAGGTTGGCTGACTTCTGTCAGGAGATTTGCCCTGGAGGCATGCTGGAGATATTTCTTCATCTGGAAACAGAAAAGAACATCATGAACATTGAAGAGCAATTTGTACTTCAATTAATTTATTTTTTTTCCTGGATTTTTTCCAACTTTTATCATGAGCTTGACATCTTTCATATGGTCTTCGTAAATTTACACCGCACAGTTAAAGTTCTTTGAGGAGTTTAAGTATCAAGCATGACTGAAATATTTTAAAGGACTTTATAATGACACATTAGAAGCATAGCAAATCCCTTGATGGCCTAAAAGGAAACATTCTAGAGTACAAATGAGTTAGAGATTAATTCATAGCACCTTGTACAGGCTTGGGGAATTCTATACATTGGAAACAGCTCCACAACATGAGCAATCTGCTGGATGGAGAAATGTTTACTCTCAGCCTCTCCTTACTACCCAGAGTGAGTGTTTATGGAAGGGAATCTTTCTTGATTCACTGTCTTCCCTACTGCAGCCTCACTATTCTCAAAGAGCTTAGAAAAGATGGACATCCTTCTGTGTACTGAAAGCTTTGGAGAACACCTCATGCATCATAAAAAGAACCCAGAAACCAGGAAAGAGATGGATTCACATTAAAAAAAATTGTAGACCTAAAAGAACCTTAATGTAACTGGTCATAGAAAGAGGGTTTAAGATTCCTTTTTCTGCTGGGAGAAGTGACCAGAATGTCCCTTTGTAGTAAGAGCTAGGAAAGCTTTCAAGTCTAGTTGAAATGAAATCAGGACTTGGAAGCAGGTTCACATCTTATGTGAAAAGAATACTACTTGCAGTAAACATGATACAGTTAGAATCAAAAAGAGGCTCTATAAGGTGTTATTGCTTGAGATTCTTCAGTTGTCCTCCCCTCTCCAGTAATTTCTAAAAGATGGACAGCAGAAAGACAGAGAATTCAGGGAGCATGCAGATGCCTCCTCTTCTTCCAAGTAATTAGCAAAGGCTGGATCTGGTATTTCCCCTAGGGAATCATCTGTTGGGGTTTTTTTCATGTTTGTAGAAGAACTCTATGAAATAGTCCTTACTTTCCCCAGTATTTCCTCTGGTTGAAATCAAATAAATCCTTCTGTGGAGGCTCCAAGTTGCAAAAGTCTATGTGCTTCTGTGTGCTTGACACATTGAGTCTGGTTCACTTTTACAGTGGGTTAACCTTGGCAAAGTCTCACCCAGCTGCTCACACACAATCCTTCTCAGCAGGATGAAAAAGCTTGTGGGTCAAGATAAAGACAGTGTGGCAAGCAGGTTGGGGAAGTTATCCTCTGCCTCTACTCTGCCCTGATGAGGCCACATCTGGAGCACTGTGTCCAGTTCTGGGCTCCCTGGTTCAAGAGAGACAGGGAACTGCTGGAGAGGGTACAGCAAAGGGCTACAAAGATGATTAGAGGAGTAGAATCTCTCTCTTACAAGGAAAGGCTGAGGGAGTTGGGTCTTTTTAATTTGGAGAAGAGAAGACTGAAGGGGGGATCTAATCAATGCTTATAAACACTTAAAGGCTGGGTGTCAGGACGATGGGACCAGTTTTCTCAGTGGCAGTGCTCAGTGACAGGACAAGAGGTAATAGGCACAAAGTTGAACATAGGAAGTTCCATCTAGACATGAGGAGGAACTTCTTTACTTTGAGGGTGATGGAGCACTAGAACAGGCTACCCAGAGAGGTAGTAGTCTCTGTATTTGGAGACATTCAAAACCCACCTGGGCATGTTCCTGTGCAACCTTCTCTAGATGAACCTGCCTTGGCAGGGAGGTTGGACTGGATGATCTCCAAAGATTCATTCTAGCCCCTATCATTCTGTGATTCTGAGACTGCTTACCAATTACTGTTGCAGGCAAAATAGACTCAACTTGGAGAAAGTTAATTTATTGCCAATTAAAATAAAATCTAGTGGTGAAACAGAAAGATATACAACACCTTTCCTCTCCTCTTCCCAGGCCCCACTTTACTCCTTCTTTTCAGACTTTTGTGCTTGCTCCCCCAAGCAGTGTAAAGGGCAAGGGGACAGACATTTAGTGAATCCTCTGCCCTGCTCCCTCCTTCTTACACTTTTCCCATGCTTTGATGCAGACTTTCCTCATGGGCTGCAGTCCTTCAGGAATATCTGCTCCACCCTGGAGCTCCTTCTCTGAACCTGGTGTTCCCTCTGCTGTTTTTCATTCTTTTCTGTTCCCTCATTCTCTCTCTCTGGTGATCTCTGTGTCTCTCTCTGTGACACCTTGTCACAGAGGCACCACCTGATGGGTTCACCTGTGTCCTTCATGGGTCTGCTGGAGTCAGTGGGAGTTGGCTGTGTCTGGCGTGGGGCAGCTCCTGGTCTCTTCTCCCAGAGCCCACGCCTCTAGCACTGACACTGCCAACAACTTGCTGTGGACACCCAATACAACTTTGCTATTAGTAAAGTGAGGCAAATTGTTTGTGTTTTGACTAGCAAGCTTTAGAAAAATGGACATTTTTTCTCACTGCACTGTGGCTGTTTCAACCTTCTTTATGATAAATTGGAGAGCTTTTGGGTACTATTAACTAGCTTTTTTTAACTGTCCCGTTCAATTCAAAGCATGCAGCAACTCACACAGTCTGCATTCGGGATCCAACTGTGTTCCAGAAGTTTTATTTCTTCTGAAGCAATGGGGATTTGGGCAGAGGGTACATAGCTAGGCTTCTTGGCACTCCTATCTGACAGCACTTCCTGCTTTTCCTACTAAAAGAATGCAGACCTTGTTCTTGAAAACAGTGTTGCAAAAGCATCCTTGGGTGATTGTTAGAACTTCTTCATGAATATCACCTTCTGAGCATTAACAGTCTATCCAGACTGTGCTGGTCCCCTTCTAACGGTGGGAGAACAACCAGCAGGCAGCTAGTGAAAGAGCTGCTGTGAGGTGAGCATAGGAGCTCCTGCCTCAGCATTTTCTTTGAGAAGATTAAAAGTGCAAGTGTGTCAATCACCTTCTCTGTAAAGGTCTGAAAAGGGTGTCAGAGTTCAGTATTTTTAGCTCTTTAGCAGATTATCTTTTATTTTTAGAGGTAACAATAGTTCTTAGGTTAAGAAGGAGACAAAAGCCTCATTAGTTTTGGAATTTCAAATGAACTCAATAAGGCTTTGAGGAGATTTTTTTCCATAGGAACCTGAGAAGTTGCTTTAAGGATGTTGTGAAAAACAAGGGAAAGCCTCCTGCTTAAGGGTCTCTGTGCTAATGATATACAAATATAAGCAGCTTTGGCCTGCCGTGAAGCAGCTTGGGAGCGTGCTCTACACCAGCCAGCATGGAAGTAGCCCCTCTCTGCTGGGGGCAGAAGTGATTTCAGAGACCACAGCATTTCAGAGATGGAGGATTAGAAGAGCCAAGAGTTCCAGCTGAATCCTCTGCTTATGGAGAGGGTCACATCTGCAAGACCTTACTCTATCTGAGCAAATCACACCTCACAAAGTGCTCACGTAATTTGGACAGAGACCTTACAGGGTATCGCAAAACTTCTGGAGCTCGTCGCCTTCAGGAGTGTCACTGCACGCAGCAGCGAGGTCTCAACTGGTCTCACATACCCCACTCACAAAACAAAAAATGTAATTGTATTTCCAATTTATTTAAAATAAAAACTCAAAAAGACGGTGTAGGAACATTTTGTTGTTATTTTCTTCCTTTTACCCCAGTTGAGGCCTTGTTAAAGGAATATCATCTCCTAGCTCTACCCTAGCAGTCCTTCAGCTCTGTTTTTTTCTGGTTTTCTCAGCTAGACTTTCATTGTGGTTTTTGGTGGTTTCTTTTGGGGGGATGTTTTTTATTTGTATGAGTTTTTTCCCCTCCATGGTATGATATATTCAACCATTTTCTAGCAAATTGTTTGTATCAGGAAACTGGATCTTCATCATGGTGTTATTTGGGAATTGTGGACCATTTTTTCTTTCAAGTAAAAGCCTTCCTATTGAAGCTATACTTATAAAGAAGCTCGTTATTGATGCATGATGCTCATCCAGCAAACCCTGACTGTATCGGTGAACCAAGTGGTTGCTCCAAGTGAGAGGACTTGGGACAGAGAGGACTGGTCATCTCAGAGTCCACTCAGGAGCACTGCATTCCCACATAGCTTTTTGACCTATTTCATCCTGCCCTTCTTGTCAGGAGAATGCTTTTCATACAAGCTCCATCACTGAATTACCACTGAAATTCTCTTCCTTTGTACTTTCTGTAAACATGCAAAAGTGAAAGAAAGAAAGGATGAAGTATATTGGAATTACACTGAGCACATTTCTTTTGAAACTCTAATCTATAAAACTGAGTACATATAATTTTGCAATTATAAATATGTGAAATAAATGCATTAGTTAAGAAGTTGGGCTTTTAAAAGTGCTAATTACTAACCAAATGCATTTTACATTATTTTAATGAGCACTTTTTCATATCATATTAATAACTATTAGCTATATTCATACTAGTAATGCTAATAATGTGCAAAGCCATTAGATAGCTACAAAGTCAATAATGAATGATACTGATTCCAAGCCTCCACTGCACTAAAAGATTCATACTTTTTTTTAACCTGAATATTCATCTGGCTATTATGAACAAAGATGGTTATGGAGATGAATGTGGGGTCAGTTATTGAGGGCCTATGAACCAAAACAGATATGCTGCTCCACGTCTGTCTTCTAGAAAGCAGAAGTTGGGTTCAAAGACAATTACTCTGTCTCCTGAGGAGGGTTCTGAACATTTCTATTCATGGACTCTGCCTCAGCTGCCTTGTAGACTCCTTTATTAGTAATTTCTCATCCCGAATTTTCAGCAACACTTCTTAGCCAAGATATTTTTAAAGATAACTCTAGAATACTTCTTTTGATAGGTTATCTGAAGGGATATTCAGACAGATTATGTTGTTATTCTGCCTTTGAAAACATGCATTGTTATTTTGCCAACTATGTCTATAAGATGTAATCATTGCTTGGGTGGCAGATTGAACTGGGAATGGTTATGTGGAGAAATTCTAGTTGAAGTTGCACTACATTTGCAGCCATATTTTAGTACTTGCTTTAGGAAAACATTTATAAGCTTATTTGCAAGTAAAATACTTTATTATACTAATATCAGGAACATTTTATGCTACTAGTAAAATGTGTGCATTGTGTTAGAGACTGTTCCTGGGTTGTAAACTATGTATCTTGTAAATCAACAGAGAGAAGAAGCCTCAGTGGTGGTCTCAGACACTAAGCATACAGAATTTAATAAGTGCGTTCCTGTTTAATTTTTAATTTATTTAACCACAACATCTATTCATAGAATCATAGAATCATAGAATCATAGAATCATAGAATCATAGAATCATAGAATCATAGAATCATAGAATCATAGAACGGCTTGGGTTGGAAGGGACCTTAGAGATTATCTAGTTCCAGTCTCTCTGCCATAGGCAGAAGCATGCCCAATAGACATGATTCTGCTACTCTACTTCACTCTCTTGAGACCTTACCTGGAGTACTGCATTCAGCTCTGGGGCCTTCAGCATAAGAAGGACATGGACCTGTTGGAGTGAGTCCTGAGGAGGGCCACAAAGACGATTAGCAGGCTGCAGCAACCTCTCCTATGAAGACAGATTGAGAGAGTCGGGGTTGTTCAGCCTGGAAAAGGGAGAAGTCTGTAGAGACCTTATAGCAGCCTTCCAGCAGCTAAAAGGGGCCTACAAGAAAACTGGAGAGGGATTTTTTACAGGGGTGATGGTTTTAAACTGAAAGAGGGTAGATTTAGATTATATATAAAGAAGTTCTTCACTGTGAGGGTGGTGAGGCACTGGAATAGATTACCCAGAAAAGCTGTGGATGCCACATACCTGTGAGTGTTCAAGGCCTGGTTGGACAGCACTTTGAGCGACCTGGTCTAATGGAAGATATCTCTGCTTACTGTAGGCTGGTTGGACTAGATGACCTTTAAAGGTCCCTTCCAACTCTAATCGTTCTATAATTCCATGATCCCATGATTCTATGACTTGTGCACCTTCAGGTTCCTTAGATGGTCTTGATCCTGATCTTCTTCTGCAGTGGATAGTTCTTCATTCTCCCAGACTCTGCTTTTGCCTTCTATGCAGGTAAGGAGGAGGTAATCTTTGAATACCAACCAGCTTTCCTAGGCCCCTCTTCCCTCCAGGGTTTTATGACATGGTAGTCTATCAAGCAAATCAACAAAAAATGCAAGGTCTACTCTCCTGATGTCTACGGTAGTGAGCTTGCTGTGTGGCCTCCTTACTGCACTAAGGATTTTGGACTACACCATTTCATGGTCATGCAGCCAAGTTTGCCCTTGAGCTTCACATTCCTTACTAGCCTTTGTTTGTTGGTGAGAGCAAGGTCCAGCACAGCACCTCTCCTTGTTGGTTCTTCTATCATTTGGAGAGGGAAGTTACCATCAACACATTCAAGAAACCTCCCGGATTCCTTACGCCCTGCTGTGTAGTCCCTCCAACAGATAGCAGAGTGGTTGAAGTCTCCCATGAGGACCAGGGCTTGTGAACAGGAGGTTCCTCCTATCTGTCTATAGAGGGCCTCATTCATTCATTCGCCTGGGTTGGGTGGCCTGTAGCAGACATTCACTATAATGTCACTTGTCCCTGTTCTCACTTTAGTTCTGACCCATAAACTCTTGGTCAACTCCTCATCCATCTCCAGGCAGAGGTCCATGCACACCACGTAGTCATTGATGTAGAAGGCAACACCCCCTCCTCATTTCCCCTGCGTGTCTTTCTTAAAGACCCTGTCACCTTCCATTTCAATACTCCAGTCATAGAATCGGTCCCATCACATCTTTATGAGGCCAAATAAGTTCATAGCCCTGCAGGCGTGTGCATGTCTCTAACTACTCTTGTTTATTCCCCATGCTATGTGCATTTACACAGAGACATTTAAGTTGGGCATGCCATGAAGATGATTTAATGGCTGGAGTGGTTGGAATTCCTTTGTGCTACTCTTCAGGTGCTTGCCTGCTGACCTGAGATCCCTTTCCATGCTGTGGGTATCTATTGCTGGCACTATCATCAAACTGGTAGGAGTGGGATGGATAGAGGTTCCTTTCCCCCAGGAATTTTAAAGTAAAGCCCTCTCCAGCAGCTTGGCAACCCTATGACCGAAGAGTCTCTTCCTCTTCTCTAACAGATGAACTATTCTAATTTAAGGCCTACAAAATGAAAATATTGAAAACTTCTTTAATACAGAATACATACATCTGACTTTGTTTAGTATTTTTCATCTGCTTTATCTTCTTTTTCAGGGTGTTAATTTTTAGGAATAAGATGATCTTGGCTCTGAAAACGAACTCGTACTCCATGTGTTCATGAAATGAATCGAGCTCATTGTGGTGCTGATTGACTGTAATTAGATGCAAGATTGATGCATCCAGAAGAAACTGTTCCATGTATCTCATCTGTCTCTGGTACTACCTCTTTAATCTTTACCAGATTGGATTTTTCCTTAACAAACAAACATGTACCTATTGAGCAGGTGAGATTATTCTTTCAGTGAAACATTCAGATGGTATAAGCAGAGTGAATGCGAACAGGACAGATTAAAACCTCTCAACTCAGTGTAAGCACCAGCAGAAATGGGTTTGGGGCAAAACTCCTGTGACTTATTACTACATCAGGGGGATGCCACAGACAACAAGAAAATGGAGTGAAAACTTACAGCCCACGCTGCTGCATCCTCTTCCTGTGATCCTGATGCTCCTTCTCTCTGTTTCCCTTCAGGCTGTGATACGAGGACTGACTGATGGTGGATTTTCACTGAGAGAAGGGATTGGGGTCCAGGAGGGCCCTTAAGGAAAAGAAAAGCATTATGCGGCACAATTAGGGAATTGAAGCCTACTACATCTCTATGGAGGCTCAAGGCATGATTCCTCACCAAAGTGAACTAAATGAGAAGTAACTCCGTTAGATCAGGCAGATTAAAACCTGTGTGAAGGAGATCAGAAGTGGGCCCCATGTGGGAAAACACAAAGCACTTTAGATAATTGTGTGGAGAGCAGGGAGCAGAAAAAAGTAATATCCTACCTGACAGAAATCTTGATAACCTGGAAGACTAGGTGAAAGCAGGGAATGTAAACATCCTGTCTTGAAAAAACAAAAGCCAGACAATCTCTTGACATTTATGAAAGACTTGATCTTCTAATGAAATTAAATACTAAAAAACCCTTAATATATCTGAACAGTGTTTGTGGGCACTCCCTGAGGAAGGAAGAGGACTCATAGAAACAATCCTCTCTGTAGTGCTGGGAGAGAGGAGGCTGCAGCTTTGGGAAGCCAGACTGGGAGAATCAGATACAAGGACAATAACAATCTTTTATTTTGTGCTGTGATGTCAATGACCTGGACACAGAGGGAAGAATTAGTTCCCAAAAAAACGCTCCTACAGAAAAACGAGTACAGGTATGAATCTCCTGTAGATCAAGGGAATCCTTTGGAAACAGAAGGCAAGTATCCTGGGGTTTGGATTCTAGAAATAAATTCTTCTTTGGAAAAAAAGACCCTCACGCTGGCCTTAATCCATGGCACTGCCATTTGGGGACTGACTGTAATCTTTTTAGGTCCATATCCTGTGTTTACAAGTACCAGAATCAAATGCCGAAACTACTCAGTAGTGCCTAATTGAATTCTCACTCCCCATTGAAATCATTTGCAAAACTTCCACTGAATCAAGTAGTGGTAGATTAAGCTTTCACTTAATGTCATGAGAATCTGAAAAGTAAAATTGATCCAGATTTTGCTAACAGTCCTTTGTCTTTATTGTGGATCAAACCAAAACCTTAATCTGAAAAAAAACAAAACAAACAACTTTACTGTGAATTAAATAAATAAGGATAAGGATTCGTACTGTGTATCCTGAATACTTTCCCAGAAGATTTGCAAAACTGAAGTCATATGGGAGACTATAGTGATTATAACATTTGTGTAAATATCATGTAGAAAAAAATATTCTTTGGTTAGTCTGCTCTTTTTGGCACAATCCTTCTGGCCGAAACGTAGACATTTATTTTGTTATTGTAGCTCAAGAGCTCCTGGTGAGTAATTTCTATTCTGCAGATGGTATATGATGAAGCGCTGTGGTTTATCACGAAGTATTTTGCTGTAGTCTAATGTCAGGAACTCTGAGAAGCCAATTTCCAGTGGTAATATTCAAATGTTTCATAGGTATATCCCTTGCTATTAATTTACAATTTCAAATCAACAAGAAACACGAATGCCTGACTGTAGAGAAAGTTCTCCCTTTTGAAGCTCCATCTACACCATGTGGGCCAATGTTACAGAAGTTTCTGAAACTGGTTACACACTGCATAGATACTTTTTGTTATTATTATTATTTTTATTTTTGGACAAAATAAGTATAATTTACTCTTATTATTAAAAAACACAGACCAAAACAAGTTTCCTAGAACAGACTACCCTTATGTAGAAATAGCAGCAAACACATTCAGACAATTAATAAACCACAGCTAGATACGTGTAGAATGGAAGGTGACCTGAGTTTCCCTCGGTGATTTAGGGGATTATTCTGGTGCTCACTGCATAGATGTTTGTCAATAACTTCTATTTCCAGACCTCAATGACTTTGTCATAGCAGTGACCCCTTGTCCTTGCTGCAGTTCCCTTAAGATCAGATGGAAATTCCCTACTTCCTACTAGGAAAGATGAAGAGTCTATTTCTTCAGAGAAGCAACAGCTAGGGGAAACAATTCACCCAATTAACAGAAGTCACTACGGCTCAGGTTTTGCTACTGCCCTAGGAGAGGACTAGGTTTTCCACTCTTACCAGTTGAACTATATCAGTAACATTGCATCCTTCAATCCTGTCTTTGAGTTGTCAACATTTTTCTTTGGCTTTAGTAGTGACATAATGGACTAAGTAGGGCTCAAGCAGATACTGCATTTCTTTGAGGGCACCAGAATAGGACTGCAACTGCTGTGATCACTCACCAGCATGCCAGACCTGGGCTGCCCTTCTCTGGCTACATGCTTTCTCTCCTGTCCCTTGCTGCCCCAATATTCTCCACTGCCCTTCACTTGGACAGAAGGAGTTGTCTGTTTCTGTCTTGACTACACCTTAGTCTCCTGTTGCCTTCTGTCCCTATCTGTCACGGTCGAAAGATTCCTGGTGCATCACTACAGTGTGTGAATATGATTATGCTTTTCTGATACTTCTCATAAACTAGTACCAGTCGTATGTTGCTTCTCAGTGATTTTTAATTACACCTGAAGATCTGAAAACATGTATACAGCTAAAATGTTTTTACTTTATGTGTTCTGCTTTCTGAGATATTTTATCCTCGCTTTTATTCCTGTTACATTTCCGCAGTTTTCTGGCAACTCTTTTTTCTTTTTCAATGAGTGTGGGAATTTTACCTATCATGTTGCACTGGAGAATAAAATCTATCTTTTCAAATGTTTATGGGAATAAAATAATAATGCTATTATCTATACTCTTGATTACCAGGATTATCTCATTGTATACATACAGATCCTCCAGATAGGCAGATTAAGTGATCAGAAGGTTCTTAGTGGGCCCCAGGCTCAGAGCGCACATTAAAGCGGATCAAGCCTGCTTTAATTTATGTGCTGTTTCACTAATGCTCCTGCTCTTTCTCAGGAGAATTTCAGAAATATGTTATTGATTTGGGGGACAGTGCAGTGCCCACTGAGGTGGATGGACAGCCATTGACTTTGATGGACAATAAACTGGGGCTGGCTCGAAGCAACAAGGTGTAAAGAAACACTTATTTCACTCCTCTGGGGTTAGAGGCACCTCAGCCTTTCACATATGTTGACAGATCTTGAGTATCTCTCTCTTATTTTTTTAACATTGTTAACAAATACCTCTAATGTAGTTAGCATGTATTTTTATAGCTATACACAAACCTGAGGTGTTTAAGGGAACATAGGTGCGTGTGTCCCTTGGAGAATACAAAGGCAGTGGAACAAGTGCTTTGGCTGACTGACTGAACAGTTTTCAGGCAGGAAATGGGACTTGCTTATAAAGTGGATTTCCAAGAAGCTGACATCTCTTCATGGCTTATCTAGCGTGTAGCAGTTTGAGCATCGAATAGAGGAAACCACTCTCCAAATACGCTTTGGCCATCAGTATTTTAAAAGACATGATTGCTTTTTGACTAGGATATGTGCTCTGAATCCCTTAAGCATTTTGAGAAACATCTTTTATAGAGTTTGAAAACACAATAATGCAGAGATGAAAGACTCCTTTAGAATTAATGATGGGGACAAAACTGAAGTGACATCCATGCTGAAAGACCACTATCTTAAAATTTTCTTTTCCACTTAGCTATGTTTCTGAACATGTCTGTGGCTTCCACTCTTTGTCATGTCTGCAAATAACAGAGCTAGAAGATGCCAAGAAACATGGATTCCAGCAGGGGAGAGTTTTACGGGGTAAGAATGAATTTTTGACATTGAGTATGAGAAACATAAAGATAGAGAAGTGGAAAGGTCTTTTTATTTAAGAATATTAAAAAACATGAAAATTATATGTGATAAAAGAGAAGTGGACAAGAATAGGTGAATAGATAAGGTGTCTTGGAAGGAGCAACAGATGTAGACACAACAGTTGAGGAAAGGAGGTCCTGTGGATGGCGGAAAAGTTCGCTGCGCCTCATAAACAGAGGTAAAATACTCAAGTTAAATATTCAAAGATAGGAAATAATTGAAAAAGGGTTCTAGAAAGTTGTGGCAGCCAAAAAGAAATAGCAGTAGGGTGAATTCAGAAGCAGTGTTTTTAAAAGATTAAGAGCTGGTGATTTCATTGGGTAATATTCTTTTACCCCTCTTGTTTCACAGGGACAAGCATAATCTATCATTTATTTATAATTAAAGTGTAACTATCCCATGTGTGACAGGAAAATCAGAGCTGGTCATGTTTGGCTCTAGAGTCCACTACAGATATAGGGTCCTATGAGAAATCTTCCACTTGTTAGGCCTCTAATATTATACTCTGACAACATTATGCCATGACAGTCTAATCTTTCCCGGGACCCAGTGACTGGCCCAGCTGCAATGACAGGCTGCCCAGTTTAATTTGCTCTTCCCTGAACTCCGGTTTTCAGCATAGGGACAGTGCTACGAAGAAAAGGTTCATCTGGGTGACTATACCCGCAGAGCAAAACACAGCCTTCCAAAATAGCTTGTGTATTGTCCTTTTGGTGGTCTTCTTAATATCCTGGCCCGAATAAAAGGAACATGCCTTCCAAAAATATTATCTTGGAGGCAGATAGCAGTGTGCTTTCCCAAGGGCAAAGCTGAAAAGCAAAAGAGAGTACTGTTGAGCAAGACTCTTCTTTTTGTTTTTAATTTAAGGAAGGCCAGTTTGGTTAAGCTTGGGCTGGATGGTTTTCAAATGCAAATCCTCCAGGCTACTTTAGGTGAACTTGATATCATCTTTGAGTCAGACTAGTCTCTTAAAATGCAGCAGGACCAAAAAAGGACTTGTGATTAAGGAGACTGCACATCCTTGGTGTGCTGGAAGTGTGCCAGGGTATGAGATGATATTTCAGTCCTTTGCATTCCTAAGAATGTCCTTTTGTCCCATGAAAGGCTGACATCTTCCTGTGTCATAACGAAATGATGAGCCAGGGAGGGAGGTGTCTGTCTAATGAATCAGTCTAGAGAAGAGCTAGCAGGCTCCTGGTAGGCTGATTGACTGTTGCTTTTCTGGGCTCTGAAAGGAAGGGGTGTCAGGCTCTGACGCTAATTACTGTCCTCTGGCTGCCCCCTGTTGACTGATCGACCGAGTCTGTGATGGACCTGGTGTCCCTCATTTCTTACAGTACTTGCAAGGACTGGACACAAAGGAAAAAGATGTTAAAGGAAAGTCACCACTAAATGACAAAATCATCTTTGTGTCTCCCTTAATGTGACAGAGCGTTGGTGTCTTTTTCTCTTGCCAGCCTCTGCATGGTTTAAGTTTAAAAGGGTGATGGTCACACAGTTAAATTTTTGGGATGCAGTGCTGGAAGCTGGCAGTCACTTTCACTTCTGGTTAGATTTACTGTCATTTCTGGTTCATAATTTCTTTCAGTGGCTTTCTTGCATACAAAACCTCTTGTGCCAAAATTATCGGTAATTTTATAAGCATAAAATGGCTACATCTGCTAAAAAATAACCCTTTTACGAAGCAACTGCATCCGAAATTCCAGAAAGGTAAACTATTCTCAGTTTAAGCTAAGCATATAGAAGTATGAATGCCAGAAGTTCTGTCCTCCACTATTCACATACAAGTTGCATAGCAGCAGGTGGGAACTCCAGCTAGCTTACTAAGGGCAGAACTCAAGCATTTCTGCTGTATAGCAACTGGGAATGTACGCCATTTTTCTTCCAATGTCACTTATCTTCCCATAGATCCTTCTTTAGAAGGACATAAGAACCCTTCTCCTAGACTAGAGGGCCATCTAGCTAAATATACTAGGCTGACAAGACTACCAGAAGGTGCTTAGGAAAAGTATATAAGCACAGGGCACATATAGCACAATCTTTTCTTTGGTACATCCTTTTATCACCCAGGAGCCACCATTTTTGAGATTTATTTTGCAGAGGCTGCCTAAGGGCTGTTACATTTATAGCCACAGATGGACTACATACTCATCCACAAACTGCTGTGTTACTAACGGATATTCACATGTAGCCCTGCTAACTTTGTGAAGGCCATGTAGCTGTAGATACTTGTCTCTACCATTTTTTGACTAATATATCATAAGCAATGCAGTGAACTAATCTTCATTCTGGAGCCATTTCTAGTTCTATTTCCATAACTAGGATCCTCATGTGCTCCTCCTCTTCCTCGCTACGGTGTGTGAGCAATTCACATCCATAAAATGCCAGTTGGCCTACCTCGCAAGGCAGCTGCATGCAGCTGTCTTTCCAAGAGATGCCAAGTGGTCAATCAATTGACAGGCTGTCCAGAATGTTACTAGCTATGAACAGAAATAGTATTTCATGAGTCTGTTAATTGGGGAAATACGTGGAATGACTATCCTGTCTTGGCCCTTCAACTATGCAGCAGGAGAAGGAAGACCCCTCTTCATGTCTCCATGCTTGGGAATGACAGATGTCACGGTGGCTATAGTGATGACCATAGTAACTTAGAAGTCAACGCTATCAGCATTATCTTGTGTGTCCACATTACAAGGCCTGGCAATTAGAACTGTTTTACAAGCTTAGTTAGATTTTGGGGGACATCAGCAATGCAAGCTGCAGAACTTTCTCAGGCCTCCAAATCAAGGTGATCAGGAGGTAAAATGGAGCCAAAAGTGAAGAGTCCAAAGACAAAGCAACAATGAGAGTAAGGATGAAGGGATGTAAGAAGGGGAGTTGTGCTACACAGGGAGAAGAGCTAAGAACCTCCAACAACTCTACCGGATGTATAGGAGGCCAAGAGGAATGGGATAAGCAACAATGCTATGATACATTTTCCCATGGGAAGCACAGCCCTGTTTTCTAGGAATTCTAAGAACCGCCTTTGTGGCTGTGCCCATACATTCTGTACTTCACCTCAAGACAACTGAAGGCCATATAATCTGATCTACCAATTGGCAGTGATGTGAGGGCTTTTTAGCAACTGTTGACTGCAAAATACATAGATAATGGTGTATGGCAGAATTACTCTTTGAGACAGCGAATGGATAGAAATAGGATTTGAGGCCTCTTGTCTAGCAAAGGTAATGGAAGAAATCATGCACGCTAGCTATGAGCATGGTATCTTTCTGTCCAACAAGTTCCAGTTTGCTGCATTCGCAGATGGTGTATCAAGGGAGCCCCAATGGCCAGTTACAGTAAATCCTGCACTAATGTGAACAGAGCTTTTGATTTCATGGTTTGAAATAAAATGACCCAAATATAATTACACAAGCTTATTAATTTATTTGTTATGGGTTGGTAACCTTTCATAGTCTACAGCACCAGTTACAAGAAGAGCCAGGGGGATTAAAGATTGATTTTAGCACAGTCAGATTCCCATATGGAAATTGGAAGAAACGAAGCACTAAATTGCATGTTTTATGATGTTATCTTATTAAGGAACAATTAATGCCCACCTTTGAAAGCACCAAATTCATTCTGAATGGGAGCAGTATAAAAAGAACAACCTCAGGAAGGTTTGAACTGAATGATATATACACTGGTTATGCCCATCTATCCAGTCCTGGAAACATGGATAGATCTTGAAAGTTACTGGTGCAGGATACCTATTTGTGGCCAATATAACATGGGCTTTTCTGTCTGCACAGGCATTTCTACAGTGGTGCTAGCTGCATTACTGGCAGATTTAGTAAAGTCAGGGAACTGTATAAAGCACAGCAGCCCATGTTGCTCCTGATGACATCTAATGCTCTGTCCTCAGGGCTCTGGGAGCATTTCAGGCTTCAGTACAGACAGGTATTAAGAATCTTCTTCTAAAATATAAAAAGGAGGTTGTTGGACCAGACCTCTTCCATTCCCGATGCATTAGGCTGTCATATGAGGTGTGTGCATTGAGTGAACGACTATGGTCTTAACACCCTTCACTGTATTTGAGGGCCTAAAAAAACCAAAGAGACAGTCCCACCCAACTTCAAACAGAACGGAGTACCGTACTGTACTGTATGACTCCACAAACACGTCGAGTCTTTGTTGACACTCATGGAAATATTTCTGTATGCCAGCATGGAAAAGCCACTTGATCAATGCATAGATGTTACAGCGTGTTTTTCTGGCATGCAAAAGGTGGCACTGTAGACACTGGCTTTATCACTTAGACTAGAGGTAGTTTGGAACTTCACATAGAGCACCTCACAAGAGGACAAATATTGATCATTGTGAACTTGATTTGATTCCAAGATGCAGATGCAAGGGAACTGCACGCTGACTCAAATTCCTCAAACTACCTCTTACATGGCAATGCAAAACATTACCTTGTGTTTCTTTCTTGAAAAGTGTCTTGATATGTGTGGTTCAAAATAAAGGGAAAAAAATTGTTCAGCAGGGATAAAAATGAAACCTCATTCATTTTTCTCCCTGGTGTTTTCTCTTCTGGTTCATGAGGAGGATACATATGATGGCTATGTCAGTCTTAATGGTGGAGTCCATGAGCACAGCTTCAGCTCCAGAAGCACTTTATGTCTGAGTGACAATCCGGCTGCCTCCATAACACAGATCTTCTCATAAGCTTAATATTAGAGAACATGGCTAAGTGTCTTTCCTCAGAAGTGGGAGTTACGAGGTTAAACACTTTTAGATGAAGAGGATTTTAGTCTGGATCCCATTTCCTGGGTAACTATCCAGACATGATGGGAAGGGAGTATGCCTGAGATGGGAACAATGTTCCAATTCCTTTTCTAGGATTTGTACTAGAGTCTTTATTTGAGGTACATATAGCCAATGAGAGATGGCAATTTTCAAACTACAGCGCAAGCGTGATTATTTATAGAATTTTTCCTGCTATATGTTGTAATTAAGAAAAACTTGGATAATGGTGATGTCTCTAGCCTTTTTACGGAGAAAAGCTTTGCTGTTAAATGAAATGACTGTTCCATTTTTTTTTAGAGGATTTGAACTATTGCACATGGCTGTAATGCTTTTTCTAAATTGGAGTAAAGATGATGCATTTGTCTAAGGCAATAAAATTGAATCCTTCAGGTGATTATTTTATTTGAATACATAGAAGCTTATTATAGATATGCAAGAAGAAACCAGGGCATCACTTCAGAAGGAGAGAAAAAACTGACCCTAACCTTCTCTCAGCACTGAAATGAAACCCAAAGTTATTACCTTAATTTTATAGAAGTCTTATCAGATCTCTACTCATGCTTGACATTTTGACAAGTTCTTTCCTTCCTGGTGCTTTTCTCAGAGGATGCAATGAAATTTAGTCTCCATAGTTTGTATGGGGCCTCCTCCAAAATCCCAGCCCATGGTTTTAGGACTTGCTTCCATCATTCTAAAGATCTTGTTGCTGAACCCAGATTTTTCATCAGTCTCTGTGTGGACTCTGCATGCCATTGCATCCAAATGCCACATGGTCCAAGGCAACTCGAGTGCTGAGGATACTTCAGTATCAAAAAACACAGTGAGCGATAGGTTCATTGAAGATGGTGATAAAGGGCATCTAGAGAAATGTGAAGACTGATTTACACCACAGTGACTTCTGTGCAATATAGAATCATAGAATAGAATCATTTAGATCAGAAAAGACCCTTCAGATGATCAAGTCCAACTGTAAACCTAACACCGTAAGATGATCAAGTCCAACTGTAAACCTAACACCGCCAAGTCCACCCCTAAACCATGTCCCTAAGAGGACACTCAGTATTCATTAGTAGTCATTACTACTGTAGACAGCATGGATAAACTTGCTTTACACTATGAAGTTCAGATGCTGCTCAGTGCAGCTGCAGCTAAATGCAACAGAGCATGGATTGCACCTTATGCTGGAGGTGCTGAAGTATCTCACACTCAGATCTGTGCTACATTAGCTTTACCAATTAGGGGTATATGAGCTGTTTGGTTTAAAGGTAGTTTAGCTCTGCCTACATGATCTCTGCCTTCAGTGCTGCTAGTCTGTTGCATTAACATATCCAACGGTTGCAAAGAAAGAGTGAGAACAGGGATAGCAGCAGTTGCTGAAGGGAAAGAGAGTCTTCAGGCTTTGGTTAAACATTGAGCTAAGTAATTGCTGTAGGCCCATTTTCCCCTGATTCTTGAGATACTCAGTGGTACTGATTGGCTTGTATGAAGGAAGCTGAATGAAACCTCTTAGTAAAGAGTGAAAAAAAAGGAACTTACTAGAAGCAGGGGTTGGGTTGGCAATGATAAGGTCAGAACTTCTCTCAGGAGAACACTTACGAGAAGCCTACTCACCATGACTGCACTACAGGGCTGGTCATTTTAGAAGTGAAGTTCTTATGTGATAGCCTTTCCACAGTTTTTTTTCTCCGCAGTCGACATTTGGCTACCAAAGTACAGCTGATGTCCTGGTGCTGCAGATCCCCCAGTGCCACAGTCGTAACTCCTCTTTCTATTGCATTATACAGGTCCTCATCAAGACCTCATGTCTACACTGTCAAAAATGAATTAAAACATCATAAAGAAGTCTTTGGGGAGCTGGGAACAAGATTATTCTGAACACAATGCAGAACTGGAGGAGAAACGTGTCTTTGACTACTTGCAGATACCCAAAGCACAACTCAGGTGACCAAGAAAGACTAGCTAAGAGATATAGGATCAGGCAAATACTATACAGTAAGCTTGGTTTCTTTGAAATGTACATCAGGGTGCTAATTTCTGGTATGCTTCTGTGAGTAGCATTGCTTGAATTCTACAAGAACATAAAAGGATGCTGCTCAAAAAACAGAGTGCTGAGGCCTGAGAAGGGGAAGGAGTAAAACCTGTCTACCTACTTCAAATCTTGTGTGAAACACCTTAAAAAACTTTCTGATGTCACATAAAGGTTACAAACAGAGACTACTTCCAAAAATTCTATGAACATAGTTAGTGATTAATTTAGTTCGCTTCATTTTGCCATAAAATACCAGAATATGAACTGGAGAAGGACAAATAGCTATTCAGCTAATTATCATTGTGCCTTCACCTAGAAAATTACAAGGACTGTGTTTATTTCTGTCCCTGGTCCACTCCTATTAGGTTGGGTATGTAGTGTCTCCTACAACCCTGTTTTTGTAGTTTATGCCTGAAAGACTTGATTCACCACCAGATTACTTCCATTTTATACTAGAGCAACTCCACTGATTTCAACTAAATACACTGAAGTTATTTCGGAATGACAGAGCAGCAATTTTAAAAAATTGTATTGTAATAGTCCTTATGGCCTCTTTTTGATTTATAAATGATGCATTTCAGTGGTTATGGCTCTTAAGAATTAAGATGGTCAAATCAACAGATTGACAATAATGCCTTTGTCACCTTTGTGTGTGTGAGAGAGTGAGAAGGGGTCCCTCCTGTTGCATTATCTCTTTCCATTGTGTCTGGGTTCCAGCTGGTCCCACTGCTCACTAGTCCACCAGCAGTGTTAGTTCACTGCATGTAGTGTAATCCATTTCATTCACAGCTTTGAGCCAGAGCTGCAGATTGCCAAGGAACGGAAGGACCTGAAACTGCTTCCTATTGCTGCAAATGAGGATAACTCTATTGATTGCAGTGACGTTGGGCAGCTTCAGAGTCAGAGAGGAGCCTGGCCTGCTGGGATTGGTTTCTGTGTGGGAAGGACAACTTCATTCTCCCAGAATCCCTCCAGAGTACACAGGAGGATACACAAGGAAATGCTCGAGAAAAGAGGTGATGTGTCTGCTCTTTGAAATCGGTGACACACTTTGTATGATGTGCTTGAAAGAAAAAATCCGAAAACAGAGTGTTTCCTTTGTACCCAAACTAAGGTTCATGGCCAAACTTTTAAATATACCTATTTAAATCAAACATTTTAGGAAATTCATAGCATAGACCAGCCCACCTTCATCAAACCAAATTTTCTCAAATAGGAAAAATTAAATCTATGGGATCAGTATTTCATTTATTAGGTTCCCAGGGAAAATAAGGGATGAGAACTGTAAAGATGAAGTTGGCAACAAAAGCTGAGAATAAAGACTTGAAAGAATCACATTGATTCCAGAGGGAAAGTGCAAATTCCTCTAATAGGCCTGTGTCACCTTTACTGGAAGCTATTTAAACATGACTAACATTGTGAATATTTGGCTGTACAACTGTGCTTCTGTTAGAGGTTAATAGTGGTTTCAGAGGGTCAAATGCTTGCCATAATTACTGCCTGGGTTCACGGTGCTTTGGAGGGCTTTTCAGATCCTTTATGCAACTTGTCCCATGCCACAGTGATGAATGGCTACTTGACTTTCTCAAGATCACCTGTGCTTTGCTGCCACCGGCCAAGGGACTGCTTCTTTGCTCCATTGAGTCTGAAGGATTTAAAGTGGGGGCTTTTTCTAGATCTCTATTAAAGGTCTTTGTGCTTCCAGCACTTCTTAACAGACCATCACTGGTCTACTTGTCTTTCATCATAAAATTCATTTCCAGTGCACAGATTCCTTGGGTCTTAGGCAAGCATGTGTTCTGAGACATTAAAATGCAAACCCAATGCAAAAACAACAAAAAAAACCCCAAACAACAAACCACAAAGGAATATAACAAATAAGTAATTTTGAATGCTGGGACAAATTGAAATACAAAATGCTTCTATTATAAAATAAAGTAGTGATAAAACTAACAAAATAATAATCAGATACAAAAGATTTTAAAAAACAGAAAACATGACAAATATAAACTTGAATTTGGTGAAATGTTATGGTAATCTAAAATAAACAGTATCACAAATATTATGCTAATACATTGGATCACTCCTTCTGGTTTTATTTGAAAGTATTACTCCTAGAATCCATGGCAGTTTTTACCGCTGGAGATGCTGTATTTCCAGATGAATTTAGTGTTATCAGGGTTTCTAACAGATACTATGTAAATATCACCCAGCTCCAGCACACCTGAGAAGTAAGCCCCTGTCTGCTCCTGACTGTACACCTCGTGCTGGGCATGAGTGCAACCTCCAAAGGGGCTGTGGGAGACTGCTCCATGGAGTAACAGTGCTGACTGGTTAAGGTGTTTCCAGAATCAGCAGGACTACATCACTCTGTGACGCCCTGGGGCAAGGGAAGAAATCTGGTGTTTGCTCTACCCCAAAGATGAAAATAAACTCTTGAGAGAGCAGAAATGACCTGCTTCTCCCTGTCTATTCATATAATATGAAACTAGATATTGTCTGTCAGTGCCTGTATTGCCGATCTCTCAAGAAGAACCAGATACCTTTTGCATGCTAGGCAGACGCTCTGAGTTTATGTGGATAAAGGCTCCCTAAGGGGGACCATGGCCCAGATCCGATAAAATATTCAGGTTTCTCACTTCCCACTTAAATCAATGAGCAGCTATTAGCTGCCGAGCATTTCAGGAGTACTCCTAGTGCCATGGAAAGATCAAAGAGGAGCAAGACCTTAACCTGGTAGTGATATGTTTGTACAAGGAATAAGGTATTTCCAGAGAGCAAGACATATACAAGGAAGAAAACTACACATGCTGAAAGCAAAGAGCCATAAACTTGATTTTGGTGTTAATGAAGGAATTCTGTGCATCCAGAGTTATTATCTCTGTGGACAATGGTTTGAAGAGGAACATGATGAAAACAACAGAAATCAGAAATTTTAGTTCTGTTATATCCTTCTTGCATGACCACAGACAAGCAATCTGATTTATCAAAAGAGTTCAACACACATTTAAGCACTGACTAGGCAGCATCCATTGTGATAATAATAGTAAAAATATGCATCTCATTTTGAGAAACAACATAAAATGCCATAAAAATCAATGTGGCTGGGACTACTCAAATATACTTTGAAGAGGGAGGAAAGAAGGTGATTTGAGACAGAATCTCTTATATTTTAAGTCTCTCAAAAATTAGAAGTTGCTAGAGGAAAAGAAAACTGAGGAGATAAGAGACCTAAGATCCAAGGGAGAATAAGATTTTAACTATGTTGAAGTCACCTGAGAGATTGTGAAGGGTAAAATATTTGACAATGATGAGATCACTAAGGACCTCTACTTTTTTTCTGCAGACTGTTAGGAGAGGTATTGGGAAGGTTCTAGGGTAGAAATGGAGGAAAGGACTTCAGGTGTTGACTGCAAGCAGCATATTCAGTAAAGCTGAAGGTGAAAAGAAGGAGAATGGGAGGGTGAGGGATGGAGAAGCAGAGTCAAGATAATTTTTTTCTTTTCTTTTACTAAGATAAAACTTATTGTGAAAGAAGAGCCAGAGGAGACTAAGATACTGATGCTCAAGCTATCAGGAGAATATATATATATAAGAGTTCATGTCATGAAATGAAGCATCTGGGGCAGGTGTTGTGCTCAGAGAAGAGAGCAGACAAGAAAGGTTTGCAGATTCAACAAGAGAAAAGAGTTACAGGTGAGGAAGATGGAAGACAAGGCAAATATAAAAGGAAGAAAAAATCAAAGTATACATTGATCGTTTTCTCTAGAGAGGAATTGGCAAGGTCATGTATGCAGTCAGAAATAAAATCTAGGAGAGCAAAGGTAGCTAAATGGCCAAAGTCCCTTCTTTTCCTCCTTTTCCATGATCCCAGGATGCTGCTTATCACAGGGAGTCTCCACATTGAATCCTCTTCTACCACTCATAAGATCTCTCCCAGATGTTGCAGTTGCTGCGATAGCATTAAATTTTGGAGGAAGACCATGCTAGGCAAAGTGGAAATGACAACTACCGATGGATCTTGGACACATTGGTCTCCATCTGATAACACACTTGCACTCCTGCTGTGCAAAGCACCACGTCAGTGGAAGAGGAAGCAGGAGAGCAGGAGAAGCAGATGAACCATAAATGTAGATGGGCTGTAAGAGGAGGGAAAGCCTCAGAATGCTTGGCTGTGAGTTGTGTTCAGCTAAGAGGGCGTAAAGTGATCAGTCCCTTTCAAGGGCAGGAGAAGTTATGACAGAACTACAAGTGCAGTCAAAACATGAGGGAACAACACATGAACCTGCAAGTCGAGAAGTTCATTAATATTGAGGCTGAAGTCTCAGATGAAAAACTATGATGAAAAGAACCAAAAGAATCCAGAGCTAAAATTAGAGGGGAAGGATGCTGGAGAACTGTTGGAGGGCTAGGATATGGCAACATGGGTAGAGAAGAAAAAGTATCAGCTACAGTGTTGTGTGGAGGATAAAGAATGGAAAAGGGAAAGAGAAAGGGCTGGAGAAGAAGCCTGTCTTTTCCACCACAGTCAAAGCCAGGAAGCAAAGGAGAGAGGAGGTAAGTCCTCTGTAAGTGAAGGTGGCTGCAGTCAACAGATACGAGACCTAATACTTGCCAGAGAGAGATTTGCACAGCTCCTGCTAGAAAATTGGGAAAGCCTACTTCCGCAGCTCACAGAGGACAAAGGAAGGGACGGAGACAGGATAAATGTTATCAGTGTCTGTGTAGAACTTAGATACAAAATCATAGAAATGTTATATAAGGAAAGATGGTAGATTATATTCCTAAAGATTTCCTTTCCAGAATCTAATTAACCATATTCACAGCTAAGCTGTGAGAGATCGAAGCACAGACGGGAAGGCTTCAAGAGAGACTACTTTAAAATATACCTACTAGGAGCCAGCTCTTAGAAAATCATTTTAATTTCCCCTGATCTTGTCTGGATAGAGTTCAAAAGCCTTTTAAATCTTGTTTTGGCCTTCTGCCTTCACAGCTGTTGATTTCCTATGATTTTTATCCAATTCAAACTTTGGGGGCCATTTCACTGAGCTAGTTTAAATTTAGCTGATACATCCCTTCTTTCTTAGAGCAATATCTTAAATGACTGGAACTTCATAATGGTATGAGCTTTTCTTTGATAAGTGAAAGAAAACGGTGGTGCTGGTTGCTTACTAAGAGCCTGGTGCCAGATAAGACAGTCCAACATTTAGACAACCTTCAAGTAGAGCTGACAAAAGACAGGACTTTCTGTCCTGTGGGTTTTTGCAACAGTTCCACATGTACTTTTATCTAGAATCAGTACCAAAAAATATAAATAAAAATTTGAAATTTACATATAGCAGTAAAAGTCTGAAAAAAAAAATTGTTTTAATTCAAATTTTCAAAATGTTTACCTCTACTTATCTTCACAATTGCTTGAATGCTCAGAGTCTCAGGAGGGTTGCACTTCAGATGCCTACAATTACTTGCTACAGCACACCCAGTCCATGGGAGCCCATGAGGCACAGCAGTACATCTGCTATGGTTGGGACCACACAACTTCAGAGGAGAGGTTTTTCTTAGTGTCGTGCTGAGGAACTGTTGGTACATCATAGTAGTTATGTGGAGGCCAAAGGCTATCCAAGAAGACAAGGGCCTTCTAAATATTGCAAAATATTTTTCGGTAGGGATTTGTAGAAACAACGTTTTTGTAGGAGATCTTTCCTGGGCAGCTTAAACTCATAGCTGTTTCTACCCAAGAGAGAACATCCTTTCCCACACAGGCTCTGCTTACTTCATCTGGCATTGAATGGTGCAGGAGGACCTTGTGCTAGAGCCTTTGGGGCTCTGCAGTGCTTGTGAGCACCTGACTTGCTTAGAGCCAGAATGGGAATTAGAGGTGACCAGGAAAACAGAATTGTGTCCTTTTGTTTCGTTTTGTTTTTCAGCATATAAAAAAGGCCTGAAAAGTATTTTCATTTTTTCAGCTCTTCAGATTGACAAATTCTTTTCGTATTGGTCATTCAAGCCTACTGTGGGCGAGAAAAGAACTAATGAAATGGTGAAGTCAGAAGACCCATGTGGAGAGAAGCTGAGGAGAGAAAACACCTCAGACAGGCAGTTTAAAATTCTGGTGTTTTTCTTAATACCTATTTATCTTCAGTGCATTAATAATTTAGGTAAATGGCACCAATGTCAAGGAGTTACCACCTCAGTCCCTGCAGTTGTGGAGACACAGGGACCACACTCCCTGAGGGCAAGCCTACATGGTTGATGATACTGAAACACCTGTAACTGATACTGAAACACTTATCAATTATAAGACCTACTGGTTTTATTTTGGCTGAAATCGGTGTAGAGGAGCTTTCCTACTGGCACTATGCACTTTTATTGAAGCCAATGAATTGATTTATAATGAACCAGGATGTTCATATTAATATTATTCACACTAGCCTGCACAAACCCAGGAAGCAAAAGATGGCTAAGAAAGAGTTCCACAGTCAGCCTAAATTAATCAGAGACTGTCCTGCCATCAGAAAACATAGGCTTGCCCTCTGCAAGCAAGGGCACAACATGTGTCCAGGGCTGTGTCCCTTTCATGGCAGCTTAATCTCAGACTGGGCTAAATCAGTCATGAAACCACAGCATTATATGCTTTTCTCGCTCTTTGGATTTTGCTGCTTGGACAAGATTTGAGATTGGACGTCCCCTGCTAAAGCCAAGCAGAACAAGATACAGTATTGTCAGTCTTTTTGAGGAAAAGAATGAGGAGGAAAAAATGCCTCAGGGAAATAAATGTCCCCTTGCTTTACCTTGTAAGACTGATTAGAAATATCCTTAGTGGATCACCTTTATGACAGAAACTTACCTCAGGAGCTCAGGATCATACGACTCTTCACCAGGTCAAAAAAATGAGTTTCATACTGTGAGGCTGGCTGCAGGTGGTTCACTGATTGTTGATAGATTTTAAAAAGGCAGGGTTTGTGTTTGCCCTCTTAAACTCTGGCATAAAGGTTTGGTTTGGTTTTATCCAGATAACAACTAATGCGATGACTGTACGTCACTGCTAAATCCTGTCTAGAGACAGGGAGCCTGTGTTTAGTACAAGGTAGCCACAGGCCTTTCCTTTTTAAGCATAAAAAGCTATGTCTCTTATCATATGCAAGAGTTATTCACAATAAAAACACAGTGAAGACAAGGAAGGCTCTTAAGTTTTACCAGAGGAAAACTCACGGAAGTCAGCCTCACATGGGGTACAAGGCTGATCTTAGTGAATTTACCTCATGGCAAAAACAAAGCACGTTGCCTGTGCTGTGCTTTTTAACTCTGACTACACAAGCATATTACCTGTCTGGGGGGGTGGGCAACAGAAAGCACCATTATAAAGACAGTTTAGGTGAAATCAACAGTCTCTCCTCGCCTATTTTGTGGTACAATAAAGCCGTCTTAGTCTCTGCTGGTATTTTTGCAGCAGGACTGTGAATTTGCATTAATTATCCATTGGCAAAAGCTATGTTTTTTACCTGTAAAGACAGTCTTGGCAAAACAGGGTTGCAACTCAGGCAGAGGGTTGGAAAGCCTCTGCGAGGGGACTGCTGCTAAAACACGCTTGTGCATGCAGCACGTACGTCTGCATTCTTAGACACATTAGCGTCAAAAACCCCAGCGCACTGGGAACTTAGTGTGGGCTAAGCTGTAATGCTCACTCCCTGCAAAAGGCTGTTATCCTGTAATTTTGCCTCAGGACAGGCTTAGCCGAGCTTGCATACATTTATCCGTATGAATAGCAAGTATTTCATGGAAAGCAGGAAGAAAACCAGGTGGGCTTGCCGGTCAGGGGAGTCATGGTTTTATTTACAAGGAGTGAGCGCATATCGAGTGTCTGGCTCCATATTCCCTTGCTACTTACATGTCCAGCTGTTTTTTTGCAGAGATGCTTAGTAGGGCTTGTTGCTCGAAGTCTGCATGTTGCTGACAAGGGGAGGCCTGGGATTGTGGGTCACACCAGTTTGGAGCATGTCAGCTTAGCTGCAGTTTGCCTGCTATCACGGGTAAATGCACTTGGGAGCCTTCTCCCTCTTTCACTCCCCTGCTATTTTTCTTTCTCTTTTGGTCGAGGACAGAGGAGCCTTTGAAAGCTTTTGATAAACTTATGTAATTGGGTATGTTTTCCAAAGCATGGCTCTGTTCTTTCTGAGGGCTTAGCTAAGAACATTATTCCGATTCTTCTCTAGGCCTTCAAAAGTGCCGATCCTTTCAAACATGTGCAGTGTGAAGGATTACAATTTTGTTTTTCAAAGGACCCCAAATCCCTGCTGCTTTCATCAATTCCCTTCCTTATGCCCCCAGTTTTCCTACCCCCCCAAGCCTCATAGCCCCAGCTACAAGCTGCAGGACTCTTGACACTCCCTCTTCTCCCGTCCCTCCACCTCTCACTTTTTCATCTTCTTTTTAGCTCCCCCCATAGCCCATGCCCCCCAATATTTTTTATATGCAAACAAAAGTGAAGAGAAGCATTGCCATGGCAGCAGTGCCACAGTGGGCCCTCCCCTCTGTGTGGATGCAAGCTCTAAACTTTTAATATAATGGACTGAAAAGAACAGGAAGGGGACAGCTTGAGGCAGAGAAAGAGAGTGAGGGAGACTGCAAAAGCAATGAAAAGTGGGACAAAACCATTGGAAATGCATTCAGGCTGACATCACCACCCTTTCCCACAGTGGTCATTCACTTAGGAGGCTCCAGTGTCCATTCACTGTCTTAAAGCTAGCTTTCTAGAGCCCTGGGAGACCATCTTTCCCAGCCTGAATGCCTTTTTTGTTGTGAAACAGTGAACTGTTTCTGAAACCCTGCATAAAGGGCTGAGTAATTCACTGCAGTTGCCAGGAAGTCTGAGCCACTTGTGAGCTAACAATAGTTAACTTTATCTGCTGCCTGAGCCCCCCTTCCAGCTGTAGGTCCCGAATTCTAATAAGGGCTTTACTCATGCCTCTGAGGTTATGGTAATATTTTATACATCTTTTTTTCATTAAGACACAGTCATAGCTACTGTTGAGGCACCGGAGGCAAGTGCTGTCGATTGATGAGGTAGGAGGGGAAAGGAGGGGGGGGGGGGGAGAAAATAGCTTTTTATATCAGGCAGGCAGTTTGACCATTTTATACTAGAAATCTAAACTTGGTTTGGGGGAAACTGATGAACATATTATTTTAAAAATCGTCCCAGAAACTCCAGAGTCAAGCAAGACCTGATGGTTATTTTCTACCTCTGAAACAGCCTCAGCTTTTAGCATTTTGGGAACGTTGTTTTTATTTTTTGCTGTCCCTCTTCTCTGCCCCTGCACTGCAGGCACAATAGTGACAAGGAAGCGGGTGAATTGTAAGAGAAATAGATGAATTTGTTTGGGTTTCCCTTTTAATCTGGATTTGGATGTTGATGCCCAGAAAAACTCCACACAGTGAGAGCACAACTGTGTGTAAGTGGTGACACAAAACAGTGATCCATACAGCGATCCTGCAATGCCGATAACCACGGTGTGCCTTTGAAAGATGTGGATCATCAATTTTCTTCTTTACCTTCTCAACCAGTTGCTTTCCTGAGAACTAATGAATTCAAGTTCAGTGCAAGAAAAGTTCCCTTTGGCCTCCAATCTTTGGGAAAAGAAAAAACACATTGCTTATTCCTCACTTTTAAGCAAATGATCACTCAAAGTGTAATTTATTTCAGAGTATCGCTGTGAACATCCTTGTTCAAGGTAAAAGACAGCACAGCTTGAACAACTCTTCTATGTCTCTGCTGTATGCATTCTGCTCTCTGTGCCTTGAGAAACAGCATTAGAAATGACTGGATGAAAATAAAAGCACATCTTGCAAAGTTCCACTCAATACTTCATTAATGTCTATAAAAAGTAATTGAAAGATGCATGCAGGTTTTGCAGCACTAAACCACAGAGATGTAGCTGATGTATAGCAATACTGTATACTAGTATAGCCATACTGTTTTCTTGATCTGTACTCATGACACCAACTGATGCCAGTGGGAGCTGCATATGTTATGGATGAGGTCACTACAGGGTTGCGGCATAGTAAATAAGTTGCCTGGCTTTTTGGGTAAGTTCAAGTATTGAATCGCTTTCATATCTTCTCTCCAAGTGACCTTTATCAGGGGGGAATACCATGCTCTGATGGAGTGACAGATTTGAACTGGCTCTTTTCCTGTCTAACAGCAATCACTTCTGAACTTCACTGTGGGTTTGTCTTGACAAAAATGAAAAGCTACTTTCAGAGGATGGAGACTCACAAGCTATGCATTGTGTGTGCACACACACGGGCACATATACACCCCCCCACGCTCTCCAAATACTCTTTTCCTCTAATCCAGAGGTACTGTGAGAACAGTCAGACATCAGAATGTCAGAGCCTACACACAGAAAGTAGAGGGAAGAGTAGGGATGCAGGAGAGCCGTTTTACAAAAGAGGTTTATGAATCATGAACTACCTGTAAATTCATCAAAGCTACCCCCATGGCCCTGACTGAAAGCTCTGATCTACTGGTAGTGTGACTTTCTCTCAGCATGGACCGCTTGCTTCTGCTCTTGAGCTGAAACACGTGAGCTGAAGCTGACTGTGTTGTATTTTGACAACTCATTTAAATAAAAAGAATTTATTTGCTAATCCTTTTGAGGGAGGGAGTATTAGTTAGAGGGCATATGAGGGCATAAGAGCATACAACGGAGAGAAAGGGAATCCAGCTCTCTAATTTACAGTGACCTTCAGGATTCACCATAAACCTTGACCATCTCCTGTCTGTGTATTTCAGCTCACTCTGGAGATAAGTTTTGGTGCATATAAAAAATCTGACCACTTTTTCACATGTCCAAATGCAGACCAAACTCTTCTGAAAGCCATGGCCTGTGATGTAAAATTTGTCCCTTAATATATTAATTTGCTGCATGCATCTGTATGATGTAATCCCTCTCTAACCATCTGCTCCCTCTCAGAACACTGTAAATACTCCAAGCAACTGTATCCCTTGACTAGATGAAATATTTCATTCTCTCACTCTATTGGGCTATATATCCACCAAAATGCATGATGCTGAGGAATCACCATCAAATTTGGGCATGACAGGATGCCAGGAAAAAACCCAAAATGAAACCAGAAAGTATTAAAAAAATACAGTAGCACTCCTGTATTTCAAACTGATAGGCACAATTTCTTGTGGAAAAAGACAGTGAATGAGATTTTTTTTTTTCTTTTTTTTTAGATAACTAAGTCAAACATTCTACGCCGTGTTCTGTGAAATCTCAAAACCTCAGCTGTGGAGTAACCTGGAATGGAGTCTTTCCATGGCTTTTATGTTTTACTTGTGTTTTCAACTTCCATAAAGGAGTCCCTTTGATCTCAGTGGCCTGCTCAGCCCCTTTTGGCTCCTAATGCTTTGTCTTCTGCTTTTAGTGACTTCTATTTTTTTTTTCTGTTTCTAAGCCTGGCCTCTCTTTCCTCCTGTTCTGGCAGATCTGTCTCTCAATCCCTGAGTTTTCATTATTTAGTAGGATTCTTTCTCTCCTTCTGCCACCTGGGCTGTATCTCATTTGTTCTTGTTCACTCCCCCTTCAAAGGCTTTGTTTCCAAGTGTCTCCTGTTGGGCTTGTCTTTCTTTTTTATTAGAAAGTTCTGGCTCAGAAAGCTGCAGCAACCTATCAAGGGCCATGTTAGCTCCTGGTAAATGTGTCCTACAGCCCTAGAGCTGCTTGAAGCTACCTTGGGATCCAAAACTCTGTGAAGAAGAAATAGCTAACAGTACACAGATCCCTCAAACTGTGCTCTGTTCTTCTGACAGACTCTGTCCTGGAAACAGCAAGGTGAGAGCTGGTCCGTATTCACAGCATAGGTTTGACTTGCCACAAGGCTCCTGTGTGACAAGATCAGACAGCTTTCCACCCATTTATGTCTTTGGCACAGCATGGAACCCCAGAAGGGGAGCTGTACGATCAGACTGTAACTTTGCTGGCCTAGTTCTTCCACTGGACTGCAACAGTTACCCAGGCTTTTCTGTATCTAGCTTAAGAGATCTCCGCTCAATCAGAAACAGCAGAGGACCCTTAGCAATGGTATCTGACACTAAGGGCCACAGCATTCTCCTCAATCTCTTCTTCATGCAAAGGCTGAGGAAAGGCAAAGGTTGTGAAACCTGTAAGAGAGTTATATACTTGAATAACGATGCTTCATTCCGATGCCAGTTCTCAGTAGGATCCCTACTGCAAGATACAGTTGAGGCAGGAGAAACAGCCTTTTCTCTTTTTACATCTTTAGAGAGTAAACATGTTAAAATAAAACTGCAGAAGAGACTTGCAATACAAGTCTCTGTTACACCCAGCATTAGCATACCAAATTCATCACGGTGAACCCAAACATTTGGAGTTTACCTGTTCATTAGCTGGATTGCTCCATCTTGATGGTGCACTAGTTTAGCACTCATGTAACACCTTCACAGTCAAACTCTGTGAGCCCAGTTTGAAAGACTGTAAGCATTTCCTTCAGGTGGTCAGGCAAGCAAAGAGAAACAAAAGCTGCTGGTGGGTGAAAGGAATGAAAAAAAAAACAAGATAAGACAGTGTGATATTTTTCAGAGCCATTCTGGGAACGCTGCAGGAATCCTAAATAACGTATCCAAGCTGAAAGGAGAGAGGAACATTTTTTAGCAGGAGTTGGTACAAAAGATTGCTGTGCAAGCACTGAGGGCAGGCCTGCCTCTTTTTTTAACGGCTCAGGGAATAGATTTGTTCTCAGGGTAATAGGAGGCAACTCCTCTTTTATATTTTTTAATCCTTGCCTGTCTGCGTAACACAACCAGAAGGCTTCATTTCTGCACTGGGAAATGCCACTTAAGAATTGAGCTACTGGTTCTTCATTCAGAAACCTGATGTTTGCCCAGCTATTCTCTCAAATCATCTTTGCCAGTGAAGTCTAATTTCAACTGTATGTGTGTCTTTATCTTTTCTGAAGCAGGAAATATTAATCACTAAATCTGATTGGTCTCACTGCTACTTACCCCAGGGCAGCTTTTTTAGCTTATGAAAACTGGTGTCAGTTGACATTGTCATCCACATGGCTTGATGAGTAAGAGCCAAAGCTGAGCTATTTCCATTTTAACTAGACAATAAAGCAGAGAAGCTGATAAACGCTGAGGTAGGGTAGATTTCAGCAGGGAGGTTTTATGAAATGCAGTTTTCTCATTGGCCTCACACCCATCCTATTACTGGAAATGGAGCTGCCTATGCTCATCCTTTTAATGTTTTTATTAAGAGATCTCATCAAAAGACAGGAGAAGACTGTGCAGCCAACTGAGAAAATTAAGGGGGGAAAAGCTTATTGTTATATATATGTCCCTTCCTCCCACTTTTGCAGAGCTCTTCTTGATCCTTTCAAAGCACTCGCTCTGCAAGAAAAGATGCTGTTAGCATGAATCATACAAGGCAGAAATTGCAACAGTTAGTCTTTTATGTTAATATTTTAATCTACTAGTGCCATGAGTATTTATCTAGCACAAACCGAATGCTACAGGCTTCTCAGATAGCAAACTCCATGTCCCACTCCATGGTGTATGGGTGACACATGCAAGAGGACCTGTGAGTCAGCATCTAATCAGATGGCAGCCTGCACTTTGAGGAGAGGAGCACTGGCATCCCAGTTCTGTGGCACAGTGAAAAGTTTGACTAAACCCACTGTTCGAAGTTGCTCAGCTCTCAGCTTTGAGGTATGAGGCCTGATCTCTCAACACATTGCTTTTCCTGCTAATAAAAGAGAAGCCACTATGCTTTGTCCCTGTGTCGTTAGATTTCAGAAGGTGTCAGGAAATGCAACTTCCCATGTAGATAAGGACTCCTTAGCATACAGAGCCCTGCTCTCATTAGAGGCTGCCGTGCACTGCTACAGCATGATACCTCAATAAATGCATTTCTTTCTCTGTCAGAACACTTCTTGATTTTCTGTGCTCAGTTCCACAAACAAGCAGGGAAATTTCACTTGTATTTTTAACAAGTTTGCTCCATACTTCCTTTTAAAGTTCATTTTTTCCTTTGAAGAATGAGTATTTTAAATTAAGCAGAAAAGGTAAGGGGCAAGCTGAAGGATAGTGGCAAGGCTTACAATACTCAGGATGAATTTTATCATCATTTCCTCTTTTTTTTTTTTTTCCCTCCCTCCTGTGCTTCCTTGGAGAGAAGTTTGAATGGAAAGTCAGGCAGAGGTGATTCTTGATTTCTCTAGATATCACTGTGGAGAAAAATTCACCACACTTAATTGCCTAAGCACGCAACACCTTCTGCTCTCAATAAGACAGGATTTTCTAAGCTGATGCCCTCACCTGTCCTCTAACAAAGTGTCTGAAAACTGAAGAGATTGACCTGGTCCAGAGGGTCTCCTTCATCTTGGGTGGAAGGGCTGAGGTTCAGCACCTTCATAAGGCCATTGCCAAACATCCAAACTTCAGAGAGACCCCTGATGATAAATAGAAACAGCAAGTTGAAGGCAGGGCACAAATGGAGAAGTAGCAATGCTTCTTCTGATCCGTCTCACCTGCTCCAGGCCTTGTGCATGCCAAAACAGAGGTGACAAAGGCACAGCAGAAGTGAGACTCCTTTTTGCTTTCTGAGGAGCATCAGGGCTGGTCCTAATAAGCTGGAAAAAGTAATTTCTTGTGCCTTGGGGTGTTCTGTGGCTTCACAGACAATAAAATGCACAACAAGGATGTGCCTGAGTTCGGGTTTCACACCGCCCTTTCTGAAGCTGAATGCCTGCATGACATTGTGCTATAAACTATGACATTAAAGACCCTGAGACCTAAGGTCCTCCATAGGGGGAACTATGAACATTTATTCCTCACCTCTATGCCAACCCCTCTGGGATTAGTTGCTCATATACCAGGGCATACGGGTCGGGGGGTCAACGGCCCCAGACATACCACCTCTATGTGGATCAAGAAGATATAGAAATATAAACACATAGCCTGTGCCAGAGCTGAATGTCTCTGAAGCCTTTGGGTGTATAATGCAACTCGAACCAAGAAAAGGCCCAGCAAAGATGTTTGACTTGGGACCCTGCCTATAGCTGCACCACATCATGGTTTTGGTCCAAGTATATCTCTACTGTATCTCTGGCTGCAAACCTAGCCCTCCTTTATGCACAGGTTGATGCCTGAGTGCACAAACAGGTAAATACAGAGAGTTCTCCAGGGAAGACAGGCAGTCAAGTGGGGAATCCTGCATGTTGGGAGCCCACACGGAGTCCAGCTGATGAATAAATAAAGCAGTGCTGGCTTCCAGCAGTGCCAATTTCTTAACCTTTGGGATCAGTAATAACTTCTCCCTTCCACTGGAAAAAAAAGCCAGGAGTTCCTGGATTTTTCTGAGACACAAGCAAAGCATTTAGCACGACAAAATAAGCTCATAATTTGTCAGGCAAAACGCCAGGAAAAGTGAAAGCAGATTTCTCCCTCCAAGGCCCTGAATATCTTAGTGATCCTTTACTTGTTTTCCAAATGCTAGTTCCTTTTTGTTTAATCCCAGGTTCAGGTCAAGACACTCTTCAAAATATCGTGCCCTGTCAATGTGCATTTTCTTAACCTTAAGGATGTTCACGGTTTCCTGCCTTGCCAGCCAAAACAAATGCAACGTCTACACAAGAAATGCCTACACAAGTTCAGAGCAGCCACCTAGTAGCTCTCATTTTTAATTTACCTACAGATGAATGTACCATCCACACACATATTTTTTTTCCTTATGTGCAAAGCCAGCATCCACAGAGTTGGCGTAACAAGTATTCAAGAAGCTGTATTTGCTGTGAAACTCATCAAAGGGAATTAGCTACAGTAAGTGAAAAATAACTTCAGATGGCAGAGCTACAAAAAAAAAAAGAGCTGAAGGGGATAAAGGCCATAGGCAGGCAGAATATTCAAGCTCCCTGAAAATGAAATAATGCCGTGTCTTTCCCAAGAGACTTCCAGTCAAGGATCCCAACGCATTTTCACAATGGCTGAGGAAGCTGGTGGCACCCTGGGGTAGGGTCTGCCTGTTCTGGGTTCCTTGTTGAAGAGGAGCCTTTGGGTGCTCTCTCAGGACTGATACGAGAGTATGGAACTGTCTTCCACACCCTACCTACTCTCCAGGCTTCCTCATCACAGCTGGCCATCTAGTCCTGCAGAAACATGATGCTTCAGCACATGCTCAATGGGTCTCAGAGCACTCTTCTCTTCTAGGGAGGTGGTTCAGGGAAGACAGTAGCATTGCATGAGGCTTTGCTGCCTTTCTGCAGAAGTGCTGTTGCACCAGAGCAAGGGGATATTTGCATTTGCATCAAGTCACAGTAAGTGAAATTCTGACTAAATAAAGGGGAAAAAAGATCACTGTGAGAGTGGTTCAGCACTGAAGCAAGTGCCCAGCAAGGCTGTGAACTCCATTCTTGGAAACAGCCAAAACTGGATAGGCCTGAGCAACCTGCTCTAAGTCAGCCATGCTTTGAGTTGGAGGATAGACTGGGGACCTCTAAGGGCCACGATTCTATGACAGAGAATCATAGAATTTCTCTCCCTCTTCCCTCCCCTCCCTCTCCTTAATATACATCTCTTGGATTGGCACTTGGCTGCTTTTCTGCTGGGAAGTAAAGGTTTGAAGGTAACTCATCACTCCACATACACGCCTGACTTTGAGAAGATCACATCCTGGTGGCAATCTTATGCAAATTTTTCAAAATTAAATTACTTGTTGAAGATCATGAAATAGATTGACAGCAGGGTGTGACTGCGCCTTGGTAGTTTGAGCACTAGTGTTTTCTAGCCAGAAGACACTCTTCCCTGATCCCTCTGAGGAAATGAAAAGTGCATTTCTGTGGGCAGCTTCTGTGAGGAGCCAAATGCCAATTGTGATTATACTATGTAAACCTCCTGAAATCCACATGCCAAATGGCAAAAAAAATAACCTTAAAATTAACCCCTACCAATCACACTAAAGGGAGAAGAATGACATATTTAATTTTGCTTAGTACTCACCAGGGAGAGAATAGACTCCAGCCTTGTTCATTAATATTTAATAAAAACTTTATTAATTTTCTTAAATAAAGGGTTTAATGTCTGACTTTCACCTACTTCTTGGATCCCAGTGGAACTCATCTTCGTTATCAGCTTTTGTATTTGCTCTTAGGACTTTCTTAAAAAAAAAAAATAAAATCTGTTTTTTCCCCTCGTCTTCTTCACAATGAATCCTGGAGGAGTTAACCAGACTGCAGGACAACGACATCGCTGCAGCTGGGATAGCTAGGAGAGCCGTATCCTGGCTGAGTTGCAAACAGACATAGACCTGTTTCTCTTGCAGCCCATAGGTGAATGCTAAGGGGTTCAGCCCCTCAGGAGCTGATTGTGTGACCCACTCAACGCAGAGAAGTAGCTAGGAGCCCCACACCGTAATTAATTCATTAATTAATCGTGCCGTGATGAGACACACGGCTGAGGGCACTGCTGCAGGAGTGCTTTAGGGCTCTTGCCTAAACACAAAACTGCGATTCATGCACAGCCTTGTGAAGAGGGCACTCCGCCTGCGGCGAAGCCAGCCTGCTTTATGCAATACCGGGAGGTGACCTGGGGATCTGGGTGGGTACCCCACCGGTCCGTACGAAGATTTGAAAAAGAAGGGTGCAGGAAAGCCCCTCTTCCAAAGCCAGTACTCGTTACTGGCGTTAAGGCTGCGTGCCCTCAGCCCCCAGCTGCTCCCTCGCCCCTACCTCCGGTCCAAGGAGAGCGCTCATTAGCCGAGTGAGTTAATTTTCAGCGTGCGCTTAGTCCTCAAATGGCTTGTGCTTAATTTCATGACAAAACGCATTCGCTTCCTGACCGCTTCTCGGCATTTATTTACTCTGCTGCCGGAACATCCAGAGCGAAGAGGGAGAGGGAGGAGGGGCTGCCTCCCTTCCGGTGCCGCCCGAAGAGGAGCGCCGGGGCCGGCGACTGGGGTCCCCGGTGGCGGCGGGAGCTGGGCGAGACGCGTCCTGTTTCCCCAAAAGATGTTGTTATAATGAAAGAAAGCACCTCGTGGTTGGATACCGGGCGTGGGGGGTGAAAGGGAGATTTCTTTGGATCGGTGCGATTTTTGCATTGCAGAAGAACTCGTAAACGGTTCCTTGTTCTGGATTTTCTTCCCCCCCCCCCCTTCCTGAAGCTATGAAATTTCCACAGTTAGAGAAAACACAGGTTCTCATTCAGGTTTTTAGGTCAGCAAGAAATTTGTAATCGTCCAAAATGAAATTGCTGTGACTTTTCCCTGGTTTTGTGATACATGTTATATATAGGGAATGCATCTTCGGAGCTGAAAGATGAAGTTGAGGGAACTGTTCTGCATTTGTCTGTGTGTAACAGTGGTTAATTTGGTCAAAAGCCTGTGACAAGAAAATCACAATTGATTTCTGAAGTTGACTGTATTGTTCCGTCACATAGAAAACGGAAACTACAGGCCCGCTTTTCTTTCACAGGATATGATTAATTCCCATGGATTTAATCATTGCTGGTTTATGTGTCAGGCGGGGACAGAGCTGGGGAAGGAGGTAGGATTCAATAGCAGAAAACCAAGCATTATCTCTAATCCTAAATTTTCCTCACTGAAAGGCCTTGGCGACAGGGTAATAATGTTCATACACCTATCTTTTTTTTCTGCTGTAAACAGCAAAACATTTTATGAACAGAGTGGGGCATAGGGATAGTGAAGTCAGGACTCCCAGATTACTTCACTGCTTACGGTAAAGTGCTGCAAGTCTGGATTTGAGAGGTTGCTGGTATCATGCTGCAGGGTCTCAACAAAGCAAACAAATCTCTGCGAAAATGGGAACACCTTCCCTGTGACAGGAGTGCCACTGCCTACACAGCTATTGGCAGTTTGCAAAGCCTATGTAATCGGTCATGGAGATAAAGGACAGAAATATTTCTAGATGCAGCACTTTTCTGCTGATTTCAGAATCGCCCTGCACAGCAATATGACTGTTCTCACAAATTCAGCTCTTGCATGTTCCCCGTTTCTTCTTCAGAACTATCTCCTTTCTGCAAAAAAGAACAGTGTCTGTCAAAGACACCTAATCCCTATTCCCTGCTCTCAGGGGGTTCATTCATGTGGCAAGAAAGACCACAGCTTAGCTGAGTGAGAGTGGGCTGATGTTCTAATTTTGTTCTTCTACTTTCCTTCTGTTTTACAATCTATTTAGGATTAGAAATTTTCTTAGGAGACGTAATTCTCCTGAAATGGAGTTTCTGTCAAAAAAGTAGGGACAAAGGAAAATCTTTAAAAGTTTGAAACTTCTTGTTTCAGTAGTCTTTAATAGAATAGTGCTTGAAAAAAGCCCATAAAAATGTTTTGTTTCGACATTTTTGAAATGCAACTTTTTGACCTTTTGCTTCAAAATGGGTTTTTTATTTTAAAAGTGGCCTAAACTAAACGGAAACAAAGTTTAATGACAACTAAACACCTGGGGAATTAAGTGTACATTTTGAGTTGAATGGTTTAGTGAGAATTACCCCATTGAGAAACCAAAAATCATTTGCTGTAATCAAAATGACATTTCCCTGGTTTGTCAACATAGGACAAAAATAATGAAAACATCTCTTACATGCCTCAGCTTTAAGCTGAACACGTGGTTGGACAAAGTGAGCAATTTTAAATTTGATTTGCAGTGACAGCAAAACCTTTCATGACAAAAGAGCTGCCTAAGATGCTTCTAATTTCTCTGTTGAGTTGGAGCAGATTGGTTACAAGAACACGGCAACAGCAAACCCAGCCTGTTAGTTTTTGGTGATGTGAGAACTACAGCTGCAGATAGTAAAGCAGATAGTGAAAACAATTAGGCTGATGGTCAGCCCTGAAACTGGCCAGCTGCAATTAAATTTCTGAGCTGAGAGGTGCTACTAGCTCTTTTGAATTACCGTCTCTCATCTAAACACAGCCCTAAGACCTTTAATTTTGTCACTGAAGCCCTGCATTACTGACCCGGACACCCCAAACAGATTCCTTGAAGCTCTTACCACATCCCCCTCAGTGCTGTGTCTCCTTCGGGCCCATGTGCACTGAGCTTGGATGCTAAAAATACCCCCAGTTACGAATGATACCGCATAGCAGGAGCATTTCTTTCTCCCTGAGAAATCCCTCCATGTGGATTGTGTTACTATCCTGCCTTTGCTAGCACATGCCGTCTGGGATTAACCAGCCTGTGAAACCAAGACCTGCTGGGGGCTGGTGTGAACCTGATTCTGCTCCTGGAGCAGACGTCCCCTTGAGGGCAGGTGGGAGACACAGCCATGCTCTTCTCAGGTGTCCTCTGGGGGCTGTTGCCTCAGAGGGGTCAGCGTCTGTTTTACTTTGCCTATTCAGGGATAGTCCAGACTTAAGAGGTGGCAGTCAGTGTCCCCTTCCTTGTTCCCCATGGCGACTTCCCCTTCATCCTCCCTGGTAATTGAGCTCTGTTTATTTGCCCTGCTTAATGCAGTTGCCCAAACACAACCTTCATGTGAAGGTTTTCCTCCTTTCCTTTGGAAAGCCTTCCAAATCGGTGGGGAAATGAGAAGGGACTTGGTGAGGGCCCTGCCAGCAGTACATGGATAGAGCAGGGGATGAGTATGTAGGAAACTTAACTCTGTGTAGACTATACCATCCAGACCCTTTGGCTGTCACTCCTTGCCCTGTAAATCGAGTGCAATCTTACCAGCATAAGTAGAGTTTCCTTTTTTTGTCTGTGCATGAGGTCAACATTTGACTAAGAGTCTATCCTTGTCATTGTGTGTGTATATATATCTGTATAAAAATAGCTACAGAGATACATATAAATTAATGAAGTTCAGCAACTCTGTGAAATTAAGAACACACATCACTGTAGCAGCTTGAAAAAAATAAGTGATGCAAGGCTTAGCCATTTCAGGGTTACCCTTTCGTGTTGCAACAGCTTCTGCAAACAAAGTATCAGGAGGGACTGGATGACTTAAGAAGTTTGTGATGAGGCATGGAGCCCTTCACCCTTGGCTGTCTGGCTGAGATGTGACTCCGCGCAACAGTGCCTGAAGCTTGCTCTCACCAAGAACAGTTTGTTATTTGTGTTGATTCTGCTTCCATTCAGCGGACAGAAATCTCTCAGAAATTGCCAGACCCTTCAGTCTAAACTGAGGTTCCCATTGGAAAATAGGCTGTGAACAGAATAGAAGAAAAATTATATTTCTTTCTTTCTTTTTCCTAGTTCAGGGCTAAGGTAGACTGGCGTGGCACCACGGGCATAGCTGCACTTCCCTGCCCTGTGCAACGAGGGCTTCAGGACCCTTGATTTACTTGTAGCATGTTTCATAGGTGCTACTGCTGGGTGTATAAAAGAACAGTTTATTACAGCAGAAGCTCTGCTGGTGGCACAGTGCCTGCAGTGCATTCACAAGAATGGCTGGATTATTAAGGGATGGAAAAAGAGCCTTTTAGAAGTGTCACTCATACACCAGGGTACAGCAGGAGGTGCACAGCGGCGGTCTGTATGTCACTCACAGTGGGGATTGCCAGCACAATGGCTTCTGTTTTTGCTGCCTGTTCAGTATTAGTTGTTTTATGTTGATACTGTTGATGCACTTAAAGAGATTATATATTTTTCCCATGGCATAAACAAAATGACTTGCATTTTGCAAGGAGAGTAATGGTAATGAGAAGTCAGGCTTCAAGGGGGAATGATGGTAAGGTTGGCAGCAAGGAGAAATAAATCTCATACGCTCAACTTCGTGTGAGCTGACTGCCATTTCCTTAAACAAATTAATAAAGTCATGTCCTCGTGTTCTTACCTTATGGGGACAGGGGGAAGAGGGAATGAGCTGCGACCTCACAGCGAGCAGTGTTTTTAGTAGCTGATCTCTTATCATTAGCTCGAATCCAGCTCCAAAGAAGACATGAGTTTGGTGGTTCTCCTCAGGCCAATGTTGAACCTTTGCCCTCCCCTTTCCATTCCCTGCCTTGAAACGGCCCACAGCTAGACATCATCACAGAGACAAAGAATGATGTAAGAACTCCTCTGAATCCAGCCAGGCTTAAGAGGTGACTCCAGGAGCAACTTCTCCCTCTACCCCATGTCACCCTTCACTCAAGTGCATAGTCAAGAGCTAGATTGAAATGAGAATGGAGAATCATGCTATTAATAACTCCAGATTGCTTCTCCCTGGAAGGTGCTGAACATTCTTTTGTCCTTTGTTCCCAGGGGACAACATACTGAATGTTACAGCCATTTGTTATTTGGGGGTTTTGTTTCCCATCCAAGTACAGAACAGCGGCAGCTGAGCTGCTGTATGAGAATAGCATTAAAATGTGTAATGCACCATAAATAAACAGAAATAGACAGCCAGGAAGCTGTGGTAATCATTGCTTTGATGTAGCATGAATTATGATGTGTGTATATATGTGAGTGACTGTGCGGGGGGTGGGGAGGAGGGAAGTTAAGGGCTTCATGTTTCTAGCGGTGCTTGTTTTGACTCAGCTGCTGTTGCTCCGGGAAGAGTGCAAACCTAGCATGCTATTTACATATCTCCACCTTCACACTGACAGCTGCTGTCCCTTGACTCAGAGGAAAGGGATCTCAACCTCCACGGCCTGTTCCCTTGGAGTCCCTCCCTCCTTCCTCCTCCTCCTTGTCCCCTCTTGCCCCTGTAGCAAGGCAGAAGGGAGAATACTGGCCATTTTCCAGTGACCAGGTCATTCTTTCTGCCACCTAGGAAAGATCCTGTAACAGCCTGGACTTCAGCATCACCTTCCAGAAGTAGCTGATTTATGTTTCTTGAGTCTATATTAGGCCGTTGGGTTTTTTTCCCTGCTGACTTCCCTCTGCTACTGGGATAGTGAAAGCAGCAGTGGATGTGTTAGAGTGGGCAGGTGAGGTTATTAACAACTCAATGCCATGTTTCCCTCAAGGTACTGAACATTAAAAAGGTGGCTGTTGAATCCTAGTGCTCTGAGATCAGTAAGATACCCACAGTAGGTGGAAAGAGAGAAAAGCCAGCAGAAAAGAAAATGTAGCACAGGTGTCTCCTTGTTGATTATCTCCTAACAGTATCCCAGGAACTCCTTCAGCTGGCACAGCAAGCTGCTTGTTTAGAATAATCTCCTGCCCATCCCTGCTACAGCAGCAGGACAGCTTATTAAAACAGCCTGGCTTCCTTTTTGTGCTCTTTGCATTAATGTTCTATCTGGAGCCAATAGCCTCCCTCTGAAAAACTTGTTTGGTCTGAATAGCCACAAATGAGTCTAACAGTGCTTAAGTGCTGCTCGGGTTCAATGAATTCTCTGACCTCTGATAATTTAGGTGTCACAGGGCACCAATAAATGCCAAAAACTGTCTTCCAGCCTGTAACTAGCCGGATAACCACCGCAGAGCGCCGCGCTGCTCAGCCAGCCTGTGAGGCCCCGTCGTGAACCGCGAGCGGGAAAGTCCCTCCGGACCCGAGTCCTACGCGCCCTCTTGTGGCCCCCGGGTAGGGAGGGGCCGCTGCTCTCAGCCCGTCTCAGAGCCGGGCTCTCTCAAATCCGCGGTGAAAGCGCTAACTAAAAAGTTCCTTGCCTCGTACAAGCGCCATTTCCTAGCTGGGGGGAGAGGGGGACGCAAAGAGAGCGCAACGCTTGGCTCTGATGACAAGCAGTTGTCTCAAACAGAGGAAAGATTTAAGAACACAGAGCTGGGAGCACTTAAACATTTGCAAATTTTTCAGTCAAGTCTGACGGGCTTAGATAGTCATAATGAACTGCTGAGAGTGGGTAAAGATTTCTTGGAACGGTGATATATTGATGTAACCAAAGGCCACACACAAACTGAGTGAAAGAGTGGTTTTAGCTAGACAATTTCAATGAGAATTTGATGCCTAAATATCTCCAAACATCTGGAGCTATATTTCCCCTGTTGTTGTCACTTAACGCAGTTATTGTCATTTTAGCAGTGAGGAAAGATTGTGCATTGAAGTCTTTCTACATATCAGGACTGCAACACATAAAAGCAGCAGGCAGCCCAGCTATTTCTCTCTGAGGAATAAAGGTGCACCTTGGTAAAGCTAAGTTAAGGCTGTAACTAATCTCTTCCCAGCTCAGCAAGGAACTGAAAGATGTGCTTAACTTTACTTATAAGCTTTAAAAAGTTTGTGAAACAGGCAAAGCCTTGCTGCTGCGCGGCGTAGCCGCACTCTAATGGATGCATTAGAAAATGCTGTCACAGTGCACGTATATTGCCACACATGGTAATTACTCAAATTGCAAGACAATTATCATTCCAATACTGAAATAGCTGACTTGCGCTTGCTTCACAAATGCTAGAAACACCTTCCTCATTCAGACCTAGCAGGCCTAAATCTGTATTCTGTTGTAGCTGCATTGCCCTCCAGCAACACAAAAGGCCTAAAGAGGCCAGAAACAGCCTCTGGGGAGCAATCTTCAACATAAAATGTTCATCTCGGCCCATCTGTTGGCGTACCACAGTGCCTCGACACTAGCTCACTCCAACTGTCTCATAAACCTCTGCCCAGGGCCCTTGTTGGGAAGGGGCCGTGTGTTTGACATGTGCAAGCAGAGAGCACTGCCTAGCAGTTACTCAAAAGTGGCTTATGGTCCTAGGGGCTAAATTAAACTCAGTCCAGGAAACAACAATAATTCCTAAAGCACCTTTTCCCTTCCTCTCCTTCTAGCCCCAAAATACCATCTCCTCCTTTCCTGCTCACTGGCTATCCCCTAGAAGATCCTTGTCAGTCCTTCTGCCTGCAGAGGGGTCCAGTTGGAGGAGAGGGGACAGTGCAGAACCTGGCAGGGAGCCAGCGATAGTGTATTTTGGAGGTGGTGATGAGCCGGAGAGGGAAGCAAAAAGCAGGCTGTGCCTTCTTCATCTCAGTGAGCAGCTCCCTGCGAAGAGTGGCAGGACGAACAGCAGGGAGCCTGTGGTGTGCCAGCCCCTCTTTCTGGAGACAAGAATAGTAAAATGGGATGTCTCTGCCTTCATCCCGAGGTGCTAGTTCACAGTGAATGGTCAGAAGGTCTTGGGCAGGAGGTAAGACTTGTCTTGCAGAGCTACAACCCCTCCCTGCCTTTTGCTCAGAACAGAAATGTTTTCCTATCTGCTTTTTCAAGTTCTCTGTTGCTCTGTCCTCCAGTGGGAATGGAGCTAATAGATCTCCCTACCATGAGGCCACAATGCTTTCTGACCCTGCTACCAAAGTGCAGAGCAGAAGGGTTACCCTCTGTCCACCTGCCAAGCACCAATAGTTCAGACATTGGGTACTCCTTTCCTTCATCTGGATGTTGCTCTCAGCATAAATCACACTTCTGTTGTGTACAATATTTTCAAAACTGTTACACTACTGTAAAACTTGTGTAAGCAGGGGGGAGTATTTACTGCCCTCATCTTGAGATCACCCTTCACTCTTTGTAAACACCAGGCTTGATAAACTAACAATACAAAATGGCTTCTCCTAAGTCACATATCTTTTTTCTGTTAGCTTTAGAGGCTCACATCATCCAATAAAACTGTGAGAGTTTTTAACACTCTTTCTTGATCAGAGGGAAAAGTAAGTATTAAACGTCAAATGAACGTAAGGGGATTCTGCAAAGCAAGAGTTATTTGAAAATGCAAGCCTGACTATAACAAATTACTGTGCTAATTTCTGTAAGTATTTAAAGCATGCTTAAACTAGCCTAAATGGCAGTATATCCAGACTTCTGAGAGCTTTTGATTTGCTTTGCATTGCAGAAGAAAAATAGATATTTATTTTAATGAAAAATTCTTGACACTTAGTTCCCCCCAACTAATGTTAAGAAAAGTTTTGTCATTTCCTTAAGTGAAGTCAGAATCACACCATTACAGTCGTGTTTAGTGTCATAAAATTGTCAAACTGCCAGTTTCCTGTTGGCTTGTTAATGGCTTTTTTAAATGATATTTAAAGAACATAAATTATTTGTATAGTGATTTATTCTACTTTGCAATTAATTGCAGTCATTGGAATATATTTTATCGTACACTGTGGTTTTATTTTATGTACTGAGGCCGTTATATTTTCATTTTTTATGGTATTTGAGATATTTGCATTTGTCCAAAAGGTGTAAATATGCCAGTTGAATGACTGGATGCAAGTTCAATGTTCTGCTTTCAGACAGTTTATGACATTGTCAGTGTCGTTGCTGAGTGGAGTTTACATTTTAAGACTTTTTTTTTTTTTTTTTTAAAGCTTCTGACACATTATTGCTAGGATTTCAGGCAAATCCAGTATTATAGCTCTTCACATTTTTTGTTCTTATTTGCTGGTTTTTTTTTTTATTATTTTATTTTCAAGGAATAACAAGAATTAAATGTGTATATAAACCATGGTACATCATAAAACATATCACATTTGCTTGAAGATACTACTAGCATGAAAATATTAGTAGTTATAAATCTATCTCCAAGAAAAAAAAACAACTATATTTCTCTGCATTCAACCATCTGTTCATTAAATGGAAAGATGCTTTATCTAAATTATCTAAGTTTAAGGTCATGTACCTCGTTTTAATGGCTCCATCTTTGAAGGAGCATTCTCCCAGTTGTTAAAGTAGCTTTCAAACATAGTCTTTTCCACTGTTTGTGTGCACAAGGATGAAATCTGTATTCACGCGAAGAGCTAATACAAGACACATATCCTTTTTTTCCCCTGAAGATGTGTCCCCGCACCTTTAAGATGCTTATGCTCTTGAGGTGTAGAAGTGTGTGAGCTACAGAAATCAGCAAAGCAGACAAAACTGCAGGTTTTTTTGTATCCATCTTTCCTTTGTATTTGACATTCTTTATTTGGCTCCTAACCTTGACAGAATCTTGTCCGTGTTTTTACTGTGAATATTTGAAACTAGGAAAGCTAGAAAAAATGAAAAATAAGATGTGCTATTTCTTGAGTAACTGTTTATAATGGTTGGACAAAAATAGAGCATCACAAGGAATATCTGTGTGTGGGAGTTCTACTAGAGATCCCATGAGATAGAGTGACTGACCTTAGTATTACACCGATGCGAAAGACATCGCAGTCCTGTTCAAAGACTCCGCTGTGCAAAGAGCTGTACCTCCACCTAATCAGACAGCTCACCTGGTAAAATGAAAGTTAAAAGTGTAGACTTCTAAGCTTTCATTACTTGCGTCCCTTTTAAAATATCCTCACTTTCATTAATAGCAGCCTGCCAAGAGTAAACTTGCTTTCCCTTAGCTACCCTTTAACAAGTAGCCACCTGTGGATGGACGTTCATGAACCTGCAAAGCGTGATCATCCAAGCCAAAACCAGAGCAAAGGGAGTGCAAGACAATAAAGACAGTAAAGTGTGGACATACCTGGTTTGATAAAGCCTCTGGAGAGTCTAGAAGACAGATCAGAGGTAAAGACAGATCTTTCAAGTCTCAGCCTATACTTTCATCTTAAAAACAATTTTTCTCTGAGTTTCCAGGAAGTGTGTATCTAGGCAGCAACTTCTAGATACTTTGTTCAGGATCAGTGGAGAGATTTAGTCAACAATAGTGAATTCGAGAACAAACCTTCCACCAAGATGAAGTTCTGTGCAACTCAGGTGTAGTCTAGTTTTGATAATTTCTACATACCTTTCACTCTCTAGTCAATATGACTCAAAATCTATGATATGCAACAGTTATGCTGAATTCTTTTAATCTGAGAGCAGTTAATACAATCATGAATAGATATCAATAGGGTCTAATTGTTTATACTGATGCAGGGGACATAGATGTGGAAACACTCCTAGTTCTGGCTGTCAATGTCCTAGCTGTAATCAGTCTAGTGCTTGGGCTTAAATTCCATCAACAATGTGGGAGTTTTCTTGGTATTTTTATAATAAATATGATTGAGTGACAATTTATCCCCAAAAATGAGGTTAGTGTTTATTCAGGAACACATTTCTATTTAGCAGTTTTTAAATGAACACATAAATTAATAGATAAGCTTGTTAACAACTCTGAAATGTAATTAGTTTGTTGATGTAAATTGTTACTCAGCAGGAAATTCAGGTTTGCAAAATAGCTGTACCGTTCTAGTTGCTGACAGTCACAGTGTCTTAAATAAGTTATTTCCTCAAGTTTCATGAAGCAGCTTATAGATGTTTTTATGGTAACATTTGTTCTTATTTTATAAAGTATCTTCTCTCAACCACCAGACATCTGGGAAAACCTGAAAACAGAAACTCCTAAAAAACATCTGCTCATCAGCTCTGCATAACAGGGTTAAAATCCAGAGAAGATGATAAACTTTGTTGAAAAAATCTTGACTTCAAGCTTTGGCAGACAGAAAAGGGAATTTATATGTAATAAAGCAAGTTTATCCATGTGACAGTAACTGATGTCTTAATGCTGTAGCAAATGGATGCTCTCAGAGTTACAGAAATTAAAGGTCAATCATCCAAACTTCAGTTATTTTATTTGCCTTACATAATTAGTGGCCATTACCACCCATTTCAGCTGACTAGTAAATGTTTATTTACTTTTGCTTCATGTCCCCAGAGCAGTACAAAACAGTCTCAACATATTGCTGTGTCTAGCAGCAAAAAATACCTACACTATAATCAGAGGTGTCATTGCAGCAAGGGCAGAGACACCTCTCATGCATTTAGCCTGGGCACCACTAGAAGGATGCTCTGCAGTATGGTCCTTAGTGCGTAACAGCTGCCTTAGCGCGTACTTATCATGTCTAGGCAGAGCTGTCCAATTTATCCTGAACTCCCAGTGCCAGTGTGCTGCTACCACTGCTCAAGCTGATTTGCTCTGTACCCGTGCAAATATGTCTGTTCTTGCTGAAATCACAACTCTTGCTTTTGTGTACGTGCCCACGGAAACAGAGATGCATCAACCCTCCCTTGTTTCAAATGCTCGTGCAAGATTTGTGAAGTTTGTGTGGTGGAGACCACTGGTGAAGGAAGTTCTCTGCCAACAGACAGAGCAAAAAATAGAAGCAGGAGCGCAAGTGCAGACACTGCAGACTCACCTACGCTCTGTGAAGCACAGAGACTTCTCAAATGTCCATGCTAAGCTCATTCTGTGACTTACCTACTGACAGCATGGCTGTGCAGATCCTTGTTTTGAAGACATTTCAATCTCCTTAAATGGGACGGCTGCATACAGGGTGCGATTTTCGTGATGCAGACAGCTAAACTTTAGGAATTGAATGAGATTGAAAGTCACGTGACATAGATACAATCAAATGTCCAATGGATGACATGGTGTGAACTGAAGTGCTATACTTTGCTGGTGAGAACTTTCTATGAGGATGGAAGGGCAAGACATACAAATAGCTCATTCTTTATAAAAACAATCATTTATTATTCTTTTTCTTTCAGTTTGTTACCAGTAGAAGATAAGGTGAAATAAATGATTCAGTTCATCTTCCCTTATCACTGCAGTCCTTTCTTGGGCTCACTAATAATATAATTTATGGCTTTTTCTCCATTTACTAGAATTGTCCTGTGTCAGAATTTGGGCTGTACCTTCCTGACTAATGGTAACATCTGAAATAATACAAGGGGGACATTTAAAAAGTAAATTATTACAGGGAAAAGAAAGAATTCCTATCAACATAATGGTGTTTACAAAGGAGATCTAAATTTTGTTTCAGACAATACCCTAACTGCTTAAATCCTCTGACCTTTATGGATATTTATGAATACTAGAATCAGGCTTACCTTTCCTGTCACCCCAAAAAACAAACATATAGATAAGGCAGTATGAAATAGAAAACCAGTTTTAACTTGAGAATTTCTCCCCTCAGTCAAACACGTGGAGAGGAGCAGCTATGAAAGCAACTTAAATAATAAGCTTAACTTAATAAGCTTCAATGCCAGGCTTATATCTGTTCCTGGTGCTAGAGGGATGGTGTTTGAGGTGACAGATGAATGTGATGGTCTCTTCTGGCCTTAAAAATCTGTGAAGTCAGATCTCTCAGCTCAGAAAAAGTGCCTTAGTTTTCTCTGAGGCAGGCAGAGCTACAAAAAATCATGTGTGTTGGGTTTGGCTGAGATGGAGTTAATGTTCCCCATAGAAGCTCTTACAGTGCTGTAGTTTGTATTGGGAGGTAGATAAGATGCCTGTGTTGTGGGTGCTGCTGAGCAGCGCTCGGACAGCACCAAGGCTGACTTTCCAACATCTCCCCCCTCCTCCCCTCCCTCCCCCCGCCACCTCAGTGAGATGCGGTGGGCAAGATCTTGGCAGGGGACAGAGACAGGACAGCTGACCCAAACTGACCAAAGAGATGTTCCACATTGTGTGACATCAGCTCCAGTATATAAGGGAGAGAAAGGGGGAGGAGGGTGGGGGCATCCATTTGAGAAGATGCTTGTCCTCCGAGCAACCACTACGCATACAGGAGCCCTACTTCCTGGGAAAGGCCAGACATCGCCTGCTAATGGAAACTAGAGAATAAAATCTTGTTTTGCTTTGCTTTGCACATGTGGCCTAGCCTTTCTGCTTTTTTTCCATTTAAACTTCCTTTATGGTACTCCACAGGCTCTTCTCATCTTATTCTCTCCCCCCTTGTCATGCTGAGGGAAGTAGAGGGGAGTGATTGAGTGACTTGGTGGGTACCTGGCACTCAGCCAAGGTCAACCCACCATATCATGTCAGACCAAGTCTTTTCAGGGCACCTTGAAGGACTTTAAGGGAACTGTGATAACACCACAGTAGTTCAGCCAATGGGAGTATTGCTAACACAACACTTGCAGAGTTCAAAGTGGTCTGTGAAGGCAACAAAAGGAGAAGCAGTCCTGAGTATTTTGTGAAAATGTCCTTCTTTAGCTGCTATAGGCAAGAATCCTATAGGCTGGGTAACTGGTCTGACAGTGAAGCTTCAAGGTGAGCAGCTACCCTTGGGCATATTTGTATTTGCTTCTATTTGCATCTGAATTTGTTGCACTGAAAAACCTGGAGATGCATCCAGAACTCAGCCTGCCGGTCCAGGCCTGGCATCAAGGTTACTATGAGGAGGAGGCAGTTGGCACGATGTGGGGGTGATATGGCCACCCATGTGGTGGGGAGGAGAGGCCGTGTGACACTTGTCTGAGACTGGACTGACAGCAAGGACCTCTTAACAGAAACAGTGACTGGTAACCTCCTTCTTCCTGGCAGGCCACAGATTTGTCAAGACATTATCCCCAAGCACAGGAGATGTACTGGGCCAGCGGAAATTTGGCCAGTTCAGGTGATATGCTACTTTTCTGCTGTGGAGTTCATTATGAACCTCACAGCCCTTTCTGGACCTAGGAGATAAACAAGGAAATTCATTAAATGCATTGGTTTATTAAGAGTGACTTACCTACTTTCAAGATTTAGTGTGCTTCAATTGCTGCCTGTCACAGATAGGCCCATCTAATTGTGAATAAGTAAAGATACGAGGTCTGTCACTTTTCCAGATGTTAGGTAATACCACTGTCCTTATGTTTTAACCTTTTTTTTAACCCTTATTTATTTATTTATTTATTTATTTGGTTTGTCAAAGACACAGAAAAGTGATTTTATATCCAAGGATCATACATAGAAAATTTCAAATCTTAGTTCACTTCCAGTAGCAGTAAGGTCTCTGGAGTCTGAGTTAGAAATCCTGGAGGCAATAAATAGCTAACATTTAGAGCAACTAAGCCAAAACCCCCAATAGGAGAAAATGATTGTGTTTTCTCTGAACCAGTGCATGGATTCTGGGTCAAACTGTGAATATTTACATCATCTGAGCATGACTGAAAATACAAAAAAAAGTTAATTATGATCACATTTAAGTTATAAAAATGGAAAACTACATGAAAGTGAAGAGAAATAGTTAAAAGGACTGGGCAAAACAACTAAATACTTTAGAGGAGTATGCTTTATTAGAATCTCAGATTCAGTATATCACAGCTATTTTAAAAAAAAAAAAAAATCCTTCAAAAGGTGTCAAAATAACCCAGCCAGTTTAAACAACAAGAACAGAGAAGCCTAATAGAAGTAAAGTATTCATCCATTTGAATGTGGAAGTCCTGTCCAAATACGGAAACTAAAAAACAAGTTGAACTCATCCTGTTGAACGTAGAACTCTAATGAGACAAGCCAAAAAAAGATTTTGAAGAGCAAATTCGTACAGGCATAAAAGTGACTAATAAGAACTCTCTCAGAAACAGGAAGCGTGTTGGAAAGTCAATGGGCTGAGAGATGATTAAGGTGCAAATGGGATACTCCAGGAAGCTAGGGCCATGGTGCGAAAGCTAAACAAATGATTTGCATCAATGTTCTCTTTAGAAGAGGTCACGGAGGTTTCCACATCTGAACCATTCTTTACAGGGACAAGCCTGAAGAGCAGTCTGAAACTGTAACTGTCAACAGAAGAGATTTTCAGAGCAATTCAATAAAATGAACAGTAGAAAATCTCAAGGACCAGGTAGCATTCAACCAAGCATTCTAAAGAAACTAAAATATGAGACTGCTAAATACTAATTTCTGAAATCACTCTTGAAAGCAGAGAAATAGAAAGTGGCAAATGTGATGCTATTAAAAAAAAAAGTTTAAAGAGCAGACCTGAAAAACTACTGACCAGTAAAATTGATTTCTGTACTAGACAAATTGGTACAGATCATAGAAAATAGAATTGGTAAACACATAATTTTGTAGAGAGAAAACATGCCTCACAAATCCATTAGCATCTTTTGAAGGAGTTAATGAGAATCAGGCTAAGGGCATACTGCCTGATATACAGTGGACTTGGTGTTTCAAAAAGCGATTCACATCATCAAAGAATCTTAAAGAAATTAAACGGTCATAAGATAAAAGGGAGGTCCACTCCCATGGTTTAATACATGACTAGAAGAAAAGAAACAAAGATTAGGGATAAACTGCCATCCTCACATGGTAGAAGAGTGAGTCCCAGTTGAATCCCACGTGGTGCCTGCTGGGACCCATGCTGTTCTCAATTAGACTCGATATAGAACTGGGGATGGAGCCAGGCTATGCTCCAACTCCATAGCATTCAACTCTTTTCTTTGATCAGGAAAACTATTTAATGTGACTACAGATTGAATGGCTTGATGCATAGGCCTTTATGACTACGAGATCAGTGCTAGAGTTGTGTTGTTGAGATACTGTGGGTTGGCAAGCAGGCTTGTGCAGAAAGGAAGAAGCCAACTCTTTCTCAGTTTAGGAACTACAATAGTGGCAGGCATCAAGGGGTGACACATACACCTGAGACTCGACAGAGCCAGAAGATATTCCTCGTGTGTATGTCAAGCAAATTAAATGCTAATATTGACCCACCACCAGGAAAGACGTTTATTATTTGAGGATGAGAGAAAAGAAATAATCTGCCAATCTGTAGCCCAAGAGGTCTGAATTATGATACTACAACAACGAGCAACTTTTTATCATTGAAACATTTTCCAAATTGTCACACTTAGCAGTTTTATTATCCTTTTGTGTGAGTTGAAGCTCTCTTTATGTTAAATTTAGCAATCCAAGAAATTTAGGTAACTTTTACTGTAAGTATATGGGGATAATTGAATGCCAAAAGCTTATCATACCTTGTCACAAGTAGAAATGGTTTTCTCTGCTTTAATTAAAGAGTGAGCCTTTTCAGACTCTCCCAGACCTCAACCCATGAGAGCCCTAGGTCAAAGATAACCTTTGTATTGGTGGGTACACATCTATGTTCTTTCTTTGATAGTAAATAACTGTAACATTTCTCCTTTAGAAATGTTATGGTCCCATTAAATGAGATGTTTCGAAACGTATCTTTCAAATAAACTGCACTATAACTGTTGCGTACAATGATCATAACTCTGCACTAAGAATCTGTTCACAAAGTGTATTGATGATACTTAGGGTTCTATTTCTAAGTCTTTTGCTTGCATAACAGCTGTTTTGGGGCACGGTAGTTAGCATGTTAGGCAATTTTTACTTCCAAGTGGATACATAAACAGCCTAACAGCAAGTCTCTTGTGTAAGGAATGCTTGTATCTCACTTTCAGTGGAGCTGTGGGTAAAGGAGAGGTAAATAAAGCTTTGTATGGTTTGGTATAGGTTACATACATGTACACTCTCATACTGCACATCTTGAGGGACAGCGGAGTGTAAAGTATGTGACAGGTACTGCATCCCTGCTTTGGATGATCTACCTGGGAAAACTCCTGTATGCAGAAATAATGATTTACAGAAGTGAAATTAGTGAAACTCCCAACCAACCACAGCACAAAACCATTATAATAGCTATTATCATCTACTTTCCCACTCTTACCATGATGGTGAATTTAATAAAATTGTTGAAATTAATCATTGTCCACTTGTGCTGTTCAGCACTGCCTCATGCTTTTTGTAATAAAAGGCACTGCCATCAAGATGCTCCAAGCTCTAGTTAGAGCAAATCAGTTCACATCAATTGATGTGAACAGTGCTAGGACAGGTTACACCATCTGAAATGTGGAGTTAATGTGCAAGGCTATGCCAGTCTGATCTGACAGTGGTTTATAGTGACAGTGAGCAGCTGTCAACAAGGACACAAGTACATGGAGACAGAAAGCCTGGAACATCCACCAGGATTCTTCTTTTACTTATCTTTGTTTTATATATATTCAGTGAAATTGCTTGTATTTTCAAGGATAACAGGAGACAATTATGTCAAGTAGCACAATTTTGTCCCTGAAGTACTTCAATTGAAATGGGTAGAATATACGTACTTCTTTCAGGGCTAAATTTAGCCCATTATTGTTTCTGATGTATTTTGCGTAAAATGAATTAATCGGTTGATGAATTCGGAATAGGAAGAGAAAAAAAATAAAGAATCTATTTCATGATGTTCCTGAGCCATAGCTTGCTTGAGGCTGAGAGAAACTTCTGGGAAGTCTCTCTGTATCTTTGCCTTGTTCCTGTAGTCTTCCACAGGCACCTGTGGTCAGTCACTGTTGATAGCATAATGCTAGAGGAGCTGAACTTTAGGTCAAGCTGTTAAGGCCATTCCTATATGTATGAAGAATGGCGACACCCCCACATTTTTGCGTCAAAACTAGGTTTCAAACCCCGTGTAACTTCATCCAATTCTGATTATATCTCTGAGAGATTACTAAACTTCAAAAATGACCAAAGCAGACAGCTGCCTGAACTGACATCACATTACTGAATTTTTCACCAGTCGTCTTCTCTTAATATATTTGTTGATTCCTGTCCCAGCAAAGCTACAAATGAAGCTCAGCCCACCAGTGGAAAATGAGAATAAATATTGACTTACTAGAAGATAGACTGTATCTAGGGAATAGAACATTTCTTCTGCTTGGACAATGTCCCTACCATCTGTGGAATGAGGTGAACAGATAATGAGTACAAATCTTGGTTAATGTAACCATAAAGCTTTACAGCTAAAATTGAAAAAGTCAAGCAGTGAAAAAATCAAGATTTCTCTAGCAATCTTTAACTTGGCTACATTCCACAGCTAGAGTATTTTCTTTTTTTTTCTTTGTCAAATGTGTCATGTAATATATTCCTCTTTGACGCTAAATGTGTATGATAAGTATACAGGGCATGAATTGTGGTACAGATAACTGTTGCCATGGGAACTTTAAATTTCACATTTGCCCAGTTTGAATCTGTAATAGTGCAATCATAAGTTTGCCATGAGAAGGAAAGTGTCAACATCTGTCTTACCCATCCCTTTGGAGGAATCCCTCCCTATGCATCTCCCTGCCAGCTCCATGCTCTCACACTTCTGACCACCACCAAGTCCCTTTGCCAGGGTGGGGAAACACTGAATTGTTTTTCTGCCAGGGGGATTTTTCAGAGAGGCCATTGAGATCCCTCTTGATCATGCATACTTCCAGGTGAGCCTATAGGGACTTGCAGTAAGGATCAGATCTGGCCTATGTTGCTTTGTTCAATGAGCTCACTGACACAAGTGTTTAGCAACACTTAGTTCTTCAGCAATTTCAGAGGAATTCTCACTTAGCCACTCAGAGCTACAGAGCTACAAAGCATCATATTTTGTGTTGTGAGGAGTCAGGACATTTCTTGTGTGGTAACTTCTACTGCACCCAGCCAGAATCAGGAACCCTACTCCAGGGGCATGAACAAAGTTATTTGCTCCCTATTTGTTAACGCCTGCAGTTTCCTAGAGGAATACACTGCACAGAGGCATTCTTCTTTAGGCCTGTTTCCTAACCTAGTCCTAAAAGGGGAATTGCTATCCTGCTGAAATTCTGATTAGTCTTTGTTTACTCCCAAATAGACTTTAAAACCTGAAATATCAAAAGCATGAAATATCTGTGAAAGAGTGAAACATCTGATTGGAGATAATAAATCTGCTCATTTCATCAGCCTCTGAAAAGTGTCATAGCCTTGTGGGAATTTTATCTGATACCCTGTATTTTTTACTTTCCTGTGGCCCAGAATCTCTGGCTGAAATATAGCTCCTGAGGGATCTCAGTTTGTAGTAGGGAGAAGCCCAAACTCAGGGTCCATTGTATACTCCCTTGCCTCTCTTCTGAAGGAAGATTCAAGCAGAAGTGATACAGAAATACGGTTCACTGGGGAAATGCGCAGCCATTGTTGAGACATTCTGATACAGGCTGGTGAGGTAGCCTGGATGCCTCCACAATGCCTGTGGATATAAACCACTTTGTTCTCACTAGTTTTTTGTCCAATGATTTTTTCATACCATTAAATTCAGGGTGTGAGGAGAGAGGAAAGAGAGAAAGAAAGAGCAAACGAGAGAGAGCAAGAGAGAGAGGAAGAGAGCAAGAGAGCAAGCAAGGAAGGAAGGATGGAAGGAAGAAAGAGGAAGAAAGAAAGGAAGATTCTCCCTCTCCTCCAAAACATACACAGTCCTAAAAGGAAAGTGACAGTCAACAGGAGTTGAAAGGTAGCTCCTCAAAGAGCAATATTATGTGCCATTGTTTGATGAACAGAGTGTGTATTCTTTCTCTCTCTTGGGATGAAGACCCCTTCCAAATATTCTGGCACATTCCTGATCCTGCTATCCAAACGATATTCACTTTCTAACAGGAACGTTTGTCTCTGGGTAATGCTCTAAGTGATACCACTGGAGTTTGCAGGGCATGAGAATTTTCAGTGCTGGAATGAGCATAAAAGGCTACCTCCTTTCTCTGCAGGCAAACAGAGACTCTGCATTCTCTCCATGTAAGCTCTTCTTTGTCTTTAGTCCAAAGATTGTTTTAGATCCAAGTCAACCAGACAAAAGCTGATTATCTCACCTTAAATAGAGGGATTACAGCAGAGAAGTTGAAGCTGGGTAACTGATCTCCCACTTGAGCTGCTGAGGGGGTTAACCCTTCAGATGAAACAAATTTGAAGAAGGGAAAAAAATTGCCAAGCTCAAGATTAATGTGGAGCCATAACTCCAAGTGTCAAGGCTGACATTTGACTCATCGTTCATAGTTATTTGTATCTATGTAAAAAGGGAGCACAAACAAATAACAATTCTAATTCCCTTTGCAGTAGCTAACCAGTTTTTCCCCTAAAAAGGTTCACCATAAGGGAAAGTTTCTTGAGAAGCATTAAAAAGAAGAAAAATACCAATGTCAGTACTGACATCTCTCTCTTTTCTCCTTCTCACAGCCCTACAATGATATTTTTTTATTATTAGAACAGGTCCCAAATTAGTACAAAGAAATGCTCAGGAGGATTCCGATGTTACATGTGTGCAAAGGCAATTTTAAGCAACTCTTTTATTTCTCCGATTGTGTGCTTATGCCAGTTCTTCTGGCACAAGCTGAAGTTTCTTGAAATACATATTTCGTCTTTACTGTTGAAGCACAAGACAAGAGTGCTGATGACAGCCTGGGCTTGCTGAGGGAGATTTAGTGGCTCCTGGGACTCTCTGAGGCACAGGCATGGCTAGCCTTTGCCACTGTCTGACTACATCCTCTCCACAGCCTCTGCTGGGGTTGCTTAGGAGTTACTTCATCATTAGTGTGCTCAGGAAGGACTTTCCTACAATGATACAATCTTCCTTAACCACTGTTTTATTTTGGACTAGCAGAGAGATGGAGGCTAATCCTTTTCTTCAAAGTAGACTAACACTAAAATCAGTTTCCTGGCAAGACCACACTAGCATCATTCCGACTTTGAAATATGTATATTGGTAAAGTTCCTATGGATCAAGAGTCCTGGCCATAAGGGAGATCAGATACTACAGGAGTTTGTTTCTGTTCTCTATCTAACCCACCACATTTAATGATTGGAAATGTAACTGCTGAAGACAACTTTTTCACTAGATGTGGAAGTGGGTCCGATTCTGCTTTCAGCTAGTGCAATTTCAAGGAGATAATCCTGATTTATACTCAGGTAACTGAAAGGAAAATCAGATCTGTTATATCTGTAAGAGCACTTGTATTATAAAGGGACTGGAATTTTAAACTGTCATTTCAGCCAAGACAAATAGATTCTCTTGTCACCTATCCTCACAGCCCATGACAGCTCAGAGCTCTTGTAGATGATTTTTTGAGCTGGGGGAGGATAGGAACAAGCTATGAAAACACCACGGAGTGTCTTTTTGGCATTTTACTTTTTCCTCTAGTCTTCTTTATATCAACATCATCTAGATAAGAAACAGCAATGCACGGTATGAGTAGCATTTTGATGTCATGCAGGCTACTGAAGAAGTGGAAGATACAGCTTAGTTCAAGTGCCAGACATGCATCGGCAAGATTAATTTACAGCAAAGTCAGACATCTGAGTAGATTTGAATTATGCTTCTCCAGAGTACAAAAAATATATATAAAAAAAATTTGCACTATGAAAATTGATGTGACATAGTGCAGAGGTGAGAGAAGAAGCCAGTTTCATTTTACTTTAAAGATAGCATCGCAGTGTAGTATTAAGCCAAGCTGGTACAAATACCTAACACTGGTGTTAGAAGAGAAAGTTATTTATCTTCCCAATTCAGGCCAAATTCTCCTTTTCTTTAATTGCTCTGGGGAAATAGGGATTTACACCTGAACCAATAAAAGCAGTATGATCTCCTTTTCAGCATGCAAGAAGAGAAGAGACACAGATCAGCCTGCAAAGCAGAAGGAAAGATTGCGAAGTAATTTTCACCACCAAAACACATTTTCCCCTCCAGTATGAAGCAGTGGGGAAGAGCAATCAAAATTGATTGTTCCAGTTAAAATTCTGCTTCACAATGTTACCGAAAAAGTAGCATGGTGAGCTCAGCTTTTCTGACAACATGTCGCAGTAAATATAGGCAGAAGCCTGTTAAGATTAAAGAGTTCTTTGGCACATTGTACATTTTCTTGATTCACTGTGCATCATTAAACCTTCTTTTTTTATGATGCTTTGTTTATTTCATGGACAAACCATTAGATTCAAATTACATCTTGAAGGAAATTTACTTCATTTGAGTCTTACTGTGGAAACCTCTCATTATCTGTATTTGTATTTCTAACGTGGATGAATAGATCAGATCTTAATAGCAGGTCAGAAAGGTGAGATAGTCTTAGACATGTCAATAGCACGACACATTTTTGCTTTAGCAGTTCTACTTCTACCTTTCCTGTGCAGAATCTCCAAATATTTATGTAGATGTGTAAATCAGGGTGATAAAAATGAGAGAAAATTTATTTTTTTTTTTTACTACAGCTCCTGAACCATAATTTTAATGTTTTATTGCTGATTACCATGACATTAAATAGTCAGTAAAACAAGTATATCTGCATCACACAGTGTATAAACAGCATTTCAGATGACTGTCTAAGAAATTTAAAATTTTCCAGTGGAATAATATTTAAAATTGTACCCTTCATTAGAAATCTCTTTCCTTCTTTGGCTGCTCAATGGTAATGAATTTTATGAGTAAAGGGCTAGAACTGTGTAATCAGATTCATTATACTGAAGTAGAAAGGCTTTATTTGCCATTAATTTGGAAAGAAATTGTGCTACTAAGTCTCTCCCTTCGTTGAAAGATAAGCATTTTGTAACATCTAATAAAGTGCAAAGGTGAGTGCTCAATTGAAGCTCTTGAGCAATTCTGGAAAGTTTTCTAAACATGATCACAGTTTCTGTAATCAGTTTCTGGCTTGTGCCCCCTGCAAATCCTCCTTCTCCCCCTTTGGCCGCTTAGGTTACGATTTGCCTTACGCAAATAGCACAGCAAATATGCCTAGTGAAACAATGAATGTAGGTTTTTTTTGTTTTTTTTTTTTTTTTTTTTACAATAGTGTTTCTAGCTGGAGTTCATTCAAAGCCTTACTGACTTTTGAGAAACCAGTGAGAAAAATTATTTCTGGCCATTCTTTGTTACCTTTTGAAACATTTGTGCTTGTAAACTCTACTATTGCTGGCTACATTATTATTTACTGCACACTGGTGCCGTTATGCAAGGTGCTGAGCTTCTTCAACATAGACAGAAGGAGTATAGCATCTTGGAAGATGGGCACAACACCCTGCAGGATCATATCCAAGTTCTAAAAAGTCTTATTTCTGCTTACACGTAGACCATTGCTGCTGAGTGACTGTCATGATAATGCCAGATTTCATTTTAACCTGCCTGCAATTCTTATTTATTTTAATGTTTTGCTGTTTACTGAAAGCCCAGTAAGTTTCTGCATTATAAAGATAAACCTTTGTCTACCACTATACTGCATTATTATGTCAGGAAGAAAAAGCATTCCAAGGTTGTCTTCCAAGATACATCAAACTGTTGAACAGGACTGCGGGTGGACTAAATACTGCATTTGATGCATACCCAGGATGTGAACTCAGCATTGTCAAGTCAGGGCCTCTGGGAAAAACCAAAAGTCACCTGTACTTCTCATGCAGAGATGTTCTGGAGATCACCTGTAGGAGACCTGATAGTCATTGGGGAAGAAAAAGTAAAAAAGCATTTGTTGCCTTAACTAGTAGACTCCTCTAGAGAAACTGTGGAAATACATGAGTAACTGTCCACCCAGAAGACTGATAAACATAGTTGTTCTTGAGATAGTCACTGATTTTCATTCTGGTAAGGAAAGCCATGCATATATTCTCCTAAACATCTTTAAAAAATACCCATGTTATAGTCACAGATGCCAGTTTCCCCTTTACCAATGGATTAGTGCCTCTCCTTGGAATCAGTCTAGTGTGTCCTAAGTAGCATATTAGCAGCAAGAGCACAATTACTGTCCTTGGCTTTAACTGCTCCAAAAGGCTGATTCTCCACTGACTTCTAGTCCTTCCCCTCACATGTCTTATTATGAGATGTATTTCAACCTAGGAGCTGATAATAAGTCTGTCTTTCACAAAATAGAAGATCAAGAGCATATAGTCTGTGGAGCATATCTCATACTTACTGTGTGTAAGCCAGGACAACACTGCAGAAAGGGCATCTTAAAACTCTACAGTTAAGCAGCTTCTCCTTTTCACAGTGTTCCTAAATTCCACCTACATGAATGGTAAGATCCTTGGCCCATTGATTCAGTGAGAGCTTCATCAGTGTCTTTCCTTGTAACAACCTCATCTGCTCCAGAGTTTGGCTCTTCCACATCTACTGACAGACCAGGATTCTCCCTTGACACAAGTTGAGGTGTTTGCACCAACCCTGACATGCTTATAAGGAGACTGACAGTGATCTCACCATCAGAATGAGATCTTGTAGAAACTATTTTTCTGCCAGTTTCAAGTGCCTGAAATCATGGCAATGTGGCCAGTAAAGAAGGAGCTTGGTTCTGTTGGGCACATTCTTGTAATAAATAAGTTGTCTCATTGGATTTCCCACCTCTCTTCAGCTTCCCAAGCAAGAGAGGCAAATTGATAACCAGCCTGCACATGTATATGTGGTTTTTTCATCACTGTAAATATGTAAGAGCTCTGGGTACTTCTCAGAATTACATAAGGCAAATGCTTCTCTTTTGGGGAAAGACAGAATTATAGTGTATATACAAAAATTGTTTTTCTCAGGACTCAGAAAGCCTTTTCACTGTTGATCACTCTTAGTAAACCAGAAGTGTTCATCTAAAACAGTTCACCATGAGACAGATGGCATTGCAGCATTATGCTCCGCTGAAATTTCTGTCTGCCTATGTTTCTCAGTAACCTGGCACACTATCCTGTAGGGCACCTGCATAGTACAATGCTTCCCTGAATGTTGTTACTCAGGCTATATTCAGCATCACCAATGCATGTACTTCTTCAGTAAAGAAACCAGACCATGCAGGGGTAAATGTTATGGTCACTGCATAAATGCTGCTAGATCTTGGAAATATCTCTATTTCAGCACCCATGGAAAATTTCCCTGAAGAAAACCTGCACAGTGTGCATTTACAGGCACTTTGACAACTAACTTCTCTGGAAATCAGTGGGTTTGACATCTGAATGTCTTTAAAATTCTAGTCCTTGACATCTACTGCTCTGAAGATGTGAAATGTTCTCTAGGGAAGAGGAGTGATCTCCACATCCTCCAGAGACATAACCATAACTTGTGACGTTTGTCCGTTCCTTTGAGAGTCTTGGCAACTCCCTAGAGGTAGTTCTGTGTCAAAGGAAATACATGCTCAGGCACACTTGGAAAGAAAGTCTGTGTTTTAGTGCTTTGATCATTTTAAATTAGGATGTTCTGAGTGAAGAACAGCTGAAACACAGGCAAAACAATAAACCTTACTGTAGTGTATTTGGCTTCCTGATAACAAGATCCTTACTGGTCTGTTGGTAGGATGCAAATAACCTCCAAGTGCCTGGCAGGCTGCTTAGCAAATGTATTGTAATCAGTACTGAAGAAATAGATTAGTTTGTAAACCATGCAATTCTATCTTTCTTTCTTTGTGTTTTAATAAGATTGAAGCTGTTTCCTTATTCCCCACAAATTGTGGGTTTTTGTTTTTTTTCTGTCATTGCCACCATAATGTCCATGCCGTAGTGCTGACTGGCTAGTTAGTTCAGTATTGGAGTGCCAGTACCAGCTGGGAAGCTTTGCTGGTTACATCTTGTCTGATCAGGCCTCATCCTTGTGTCTGGCAAAGGACTGGTAGGGTACAGGGTAAATTTTTATAATGGTGACATTCAAGGAATAGGCTTGTTGTTGTAATCCTCTCCAGTAATTTAGCCTATCTCCAGTCTCAATAGTGGCATTACTTTCTTTCTTTTCTTCCTCCACTTCTCTATTGCAAAAAGTGCCACTGGCACTGTTCTGGGATATCACACCAGAGAGTCAGCCCTGAGATTCATTAGGCTACTCCTTTTTTTTTTTGATAAAATCCTAGTTTGTATTCCTTGATAGGACCATCTTGTAATATACACATTTCAGTAAAATCACCAGATCTCAGAGACTCAGAGAAGCTTGTTAGAAAAATCATAATGGCTTGTTTCTTGCTGTTGGATTTTCCAAATGTGCTTAATTTCTTTTTCCAGCACCCAGAATGCACATCTTATTTTACTACTAACTGTTAGTCAGAAATGAGCTTTGTTTAATTCATTGGGCTTTTTGCAAACTGTTATATTTATACTAGACTGTTTTATGATATTTATACTATGGCATAAATATTTTTGCAAGTGTACTGTAAAACAGATTGCATCTCCCCCTCACTGTGACTTCAGAGAAAGTTTTTGTTTGTTTGTTTTTTCTAAATGTAGTGGTGTCTTCCTATTGTTTCTGAGGCCACTGGTTCCAGACATAGTTACTCATAGACACAGATACACACTTGCAGATGCAGGCATATATCAGACGATCATACAGACAGATAGCTTTCAAAGAATGTAATCTGCTTTTGGGAATCTGGATTAAAGGGCCTTTCAAGGAGATTCAAAATCTGAACAAAGCATAAGGAATAATTAATCAAAATAAAAGTTAATAGAAAACCCACAGGAACTGGTGAAATTTCTGAAATTCACAATTTATCCAATTCACAATTAGGAATTAAAATATTTTCTGTTTTTCAATGTCTCTCATTCAGAAAAATAATACTGAAGTAAATGTCTTGATTTTGAAAATATACATTTTGATTTAGAGCTGCTGACATCATTGTAGAGAATTATAGAATGCTAATTTGGAAGGGATCTCAAGGATCATCTGGTCCAACCTTTTAAGTCAAAAAAAAAAAATTGATTTAAGTGAGATGGTCCAGCATCCTGTCGAGTCTTAAAACTCCCCAGTGTATGGGAGTCCACCACTCCCCTTGGGAGAGTATTGCAATGTTTGATTGTTCTCATCTTAAATAATTTTATTCTGAACTCCAACTGGAATCTCCCCTGGAGCAACTTGCAACCATTCCTCCTTGTTTTCTCCATGTGACTCCTTGTAAAAAAGGGTATCTCCTTCCTCTTGGTAGCCACCCTTCAAGTACTGCTACATGGCAATAAGGTCTCCCCTATGTCTTCTCAAGGCTGAACAAGCCCAGATTTCTCAGCCTATCTTCATACAGCAGGTCTTCCAATCCCCTGATCATCCTTGTGGCCCTTCTCTGGACCCTCTCCAGCCTGTCCGCATGTCTTTTGTATAGCGGAGACCAAAACTGAACGCAATACTCGAGATGTGGCCTGACCAGCACTGAGTACAGCAGTACAATGACTTCCTTGTCTCTAGTGGTGATGCCCTTGTTGATGCAACCCAGTATTCTGCTGGCCTTCCTTGCTGATGCAGCGCACTGCTCATTCATATTGAGCCTACTGTCCACCAAGACCCGCTCTCCAGCCAGGTGGGTCCCAGACTGAGTTGCATTCTTTGGTTATGTGTTGAGGTGAAAGACCCTACACTTATACCTGTTGAACTTCATAAGGTTTTTGCTAGCCCACTCCTCCAGCCTGTCTAGATCTTTCTGGAGGATGGCTCTCCCTTCTGGAGTGTCGACCATCCCACTTATTTTTGTGTCATCAGCTAACTTCATCAGAGTGCTCTTAATCCCAGCATCCAAGTCACTTATGAAGACATTAAAAAGCACTGAGCCCAACACTGACCCCTNCCCCTTGTCCTGTCATTGGGCATCACTGAGAAGAGCCTGGCTCCATCCTCGTGACATTCACCCTTAACATATTTATAAACATTAATGAGGTCTCCCCTCAATCTCCTCTTCTCCAAGCTAAAGAGACCCAGCTCCCTCAGCCTTTCCTCATAAGGGAGATGCTCCACTCCCTCAATCATCTTGGTGGCTCTGTGCTGGACACTCTCTAGCAGTTCCCTGTCCCTCTTGAACTGTGGGGCCCAGAACTGGACACAATATTCCAGACGTGGCCTCACCAAGGCAGAGTAGAGAGGGAGGAGAACCTCTCTCGACCTACTAACCACACCCTTTCTAATGCACCCCAGGATGCCATTGGCCTTCCTGGCCACAAGGGCACAGTGCTGGCTCGTGGTCATCCTGCTGTCCACCAGGGCTCCCAGATCCCCTTCCCCTACACTGCTCTCCAACAGGTCTGTCCCCAGCCTATACTGGAACTTGGGGTTGAATAATTACCTGAGTCCTCCTTGGGACTCTTCTTGTGGAGAGGAGTGACATTAGCCCTCTTCTAGTCTTCAGACACATTAATTAACTAAATTTAACTAAATTAACTAAGAAAATTAACTAAAAACTCAGCAGTCTCTAAGAAATAATTCCAAACTGAAGAGCACAATGTTTCCTTTAGTGAGGTTGAGATCTGGTGCTGGGGACGTGGTGCTACCTGCTGGTTTAGTTTTCTAGGTTAGAAGTTAGGATTTCCAGCAGAAGGGATACCAGAATGTGGATGCTGGTTCCTCACTCCAGACTGGCATCTGCTTGTGATGGCCAGTGATGGCTTGATGTAGTACAGGTATACTGTAAGGAGCAGATGATGAAAGCTCAAGCTATCCCCATCTTAAAATGCCCTACCCATTCCCTTTGCCCTCATGCCTCATATTCATGCTTGGCTGGAGTTCAGCCCAGGAATGAGGAGTTAGGATACCACCTGGCACACCATCTAAGGTTCACTCCCAGTACTCAGATTCAGTACCTCCCAGGTTCTTTTCCAGGGAGAAATCCAAGTCCCTCTCTTTCTCTGGGCATACTGTAGCACTAGATTACACTACTGGTGTGATGGTAAAATCATGAATTACCCCAAACCTTGCAGAGCTGTCAGGGACACACTAACAGGGAGGTGTATCTACTGCCTCAACCTGGGTTATAACAAACCTTTGAGAGAGAAACACTGCCCCAGAATAGGCACCTCAGAGAATGTGAAAGAAGTTAGGCAGACCAAGAACTTTCAGGCTAAGTTACATATAATGATTTCAAATGTCCGCAGCATAAAAAAGTCCCAAAAGCACATAAAATTGCTTTCCTGTTTGGGCCTCAGAGATTTTAGGCACTACTCTCCACATTAGGTACAAGTTAAGCAGGCTGGAGCCCATCACTCATCTCAAAATTAATTTAGATAGTTTGTTCATAAATACTGGCATGTGGCTGAAAAACTACTGAGGTATGCAGAGAAGAGTAACCAGTATTACCTGGAAGACTCAGTCTGAAGGGAAATGACTGAAGCACAACAGCAGGAATGTTTTAGGACCAATCTTACACCCCAATCCTCTAAAGAGTTGGGATCTAATTTATTACTCTTTTTTATGTGACAGTAGAGAGTGTAAATGAAATACATTAACAAAATTTGCAGATGGTAATAAATTGGGAGGCACCAGAGAGGAGAGATAAATACTACAAAAGGACATGGAGATTAGAAACATGACCAAGAAAAAAAAGTGAGATTGATTTTAGAAAAATGTAGGCTAGTAGATATGAGCAAAACCAACCAATGCAGATGCCATAATAAAGCAAAGAGGTAGCTGAAAGCTTTTCATTGGCCTTTATTGTTTCTTCTGTAGATTCTTCATGTGGCTTATGGTTGTTTTGTTTTGCTTTTTTTTCTAGGGGTTCTTGTCAAACAAAGACAACACCACCAGAGCCAGATGTCCTGGTTGGTCTACTTACTACTGCTGCTAGAATAGGCGTGTGTTCTAGCAACAGTTTCCCATGCAGTATCTATTTTAAAAGGATGTGCCAGCCGCACTAGATGGGCACATCTGATGGATGCAATTAGTATGTAATTCTATAGTCTTTTACAGTGGTTTGAGGTGTATAAATGGTTGTTAGGTGTCAGAAAAAAATATTCTCTGTTAAGGCAACTATGGAACATTAGAATTTTTTTCGGAGCTTGATTCAAAGACCACCAAAGTCAAAAGGACTCTCAGTCTTACTTGAGAAATTTGGATCTGTCTCTCTAGGCTTTTTTCTTTTTTTCCCATCTGCTTGGCTGTGAACTGAACAAAACTGTGTGTCATTTGCATTGGGAAGGCTATTCTCACAGCTAGAAATCTTTTCTGTTAAAAAAGACAGAGTTTGGAAAAGGAGAAGCTGGTCTAGAGAACAAAGTAAATTCTTCACTTTTGGTGGAGTTTTCAGCAGTGAAGTGCACGGTTTCCTTTTGTTAGAGTGCCAAATGTGTGGTCTGTTACACAAAGCAGGACACAGCCCTCTGCTCTCTGTTCCCAGAGGCAGTTACTTGTAGTGCATGGCACTTCCTTATTTTCTTGGAAGTCGTGGCTGTATATTAAAAGCAAACTCCAGACCATTTGTGTAGTGTACATACAAGACAAGTGGATGAGTAACCTGGCAGTGTAAAATTGAGACACCTGTGGAAGGTCTTGATTTCATAAGGAGGATCAAGCTGGAGTGATTCCATGCTAATTGCTGTGATAGTGTGCAAGACACCCTGAAATTTCTTTGTAATGCCATTTTGTTCCATCAACAAAAATAAAGTTATCATGAGCTCTCACAGCCATCTGTGATATATTTTGTGATGACTGTGCAGCATTTGTATGTATCCCCAGAATGTGGGAAGCAGAATAATTAATAGGGCTGATTTCACACTACTGAAGTACCTAGGAGGCTTTCCATCAGCTTTAATGAGAGCTGAAACATGCCTTAGCTGAGCTATGTAGGGAAGGAGAAGCTTTTTAAAAGAAGTTTTTCTTTAGCTCTGCAAAAGTTTTTTTGGGGGGGATCATTGTCTGTTCTGTGTGGAATGCACATTTCCAGGCACAAACAAAAGGACTGCTCAACTCACCTGACAAAACATATTGGCAAGATAAGGAGACAATAAAATAAACTCCAGCCTCTCCAGCTCTCAGGCTATTTGTTCTACAAAAGCTAGAAGAAAAAAAAAGGACATATTTTGTGATATGGCCAAAGGCTTAGTAACTTAAAACTCCCGCAGTCCCAAAGGAGTTTGAAAGAGAATAAATGCCAAACTCAGGGATGCCTACTCCTTCAACAGTTCCCTGCTTTTATAGCAAAGTAGCTCCAGACCAAAAGGATCAGTTAATCATAACTAGGGGCACAAGATCCCTCAGGCTGTTGAAACCAGGGATAAAAGCAACAGTAGACTCCACAGCAGGTTATCAGGCAGAATTATGGCAGCCATATCTCCAGGCAACAGAGGTGCAGATAGTAATAGGAAAGTCTAACAGAAAAGAGAAGAGCTGTGTCTCTTTCTCACACAGAAACTAAAATACGTTTCTTGGACTATGTCCAGGAGGAGAAGCCCAAACTCTCAACACACACCTAAATTATCCATCTGCCTCGTCAACAGCAGTCATGCTTCCTCAGCGAGCAGCAGGGATGGAAATGCTGGCAAGACTTCTCCCTGCCTCTCTGTTCAGCCCACCAAGGTTGCCTCAGTCTCTTCCAGACTCATTTACAAATAGCCAGCTCCCTTGCAAGTCTCAAGTGTGTCTAGACATTGGCTAATCCTTCCCTTGTGCCAGCTGGGTGACATCAGCATACTGAATATCACTACAAATCTCTGCACAAGCCAGCTCTCCCCTCACACATATCATGTGCCTTTCCCATGCTACTTTGCTGGAATTACTGCAGAGAGAGGAATGATGCCAATGGCAACCTGTTAGAGTCTTTCTGGAGCATGATGGTGACAACTTCAGAGAGTAATTCTGGGCATCGATGGTGGTCTTTCCAAATAAGTAATAAAACCTTGTGGTCATCGCTATCCTCCTTGAAGAACCACTGTGGATTCTGTTTCATTGTCTATGCTTAGCAAGAGTTAATGTAACTCTTCCAAATGTCTTTATATCACTGCATTAATTTCCTTTTGAGACCTGATCACGTCCAGGTAAACCTGAGGATTCAGCAAGCTGCTGTTTGCCATAAGGATAACTATAGTGATCTCCTGCCACCTGGCTGATTGTTTACGTCTACACAAGGCTGTCAGCATCAAACGGTCAGTCTGCTGAGCACTGGCTTCCTAAAAGCTATTCTAAGCACAGTGGCATTCTCAGCCTCTATTATGAGGAGAGAACAAGAGAGCTTGTCAGAATAAAGCCATTTAGTGCATACTCAGAAATACATTTAATTGTTGCATAGCACTTAAATACTTAGAAAATCTTGAGATCAATAGGTTGATCTCACCGAGTCATCTGTCTCGCACCCATTCAAATGTTCATGCTCAGCATTGTAATTGTCTCAGCACCTTTAAATTGGCTGTTAGAAATATCAGAACACCAAAATGATGGCTGCATCCCTTTTTCTAAATAAGGCTGTTCTGGCCCTCTTTGCTGTGGTGGAGCACAGGGGAATGCTGGGGAGGGGGAATATGTGGGGATGAGGCCATCATCTTTCACAGGAATGGGTTGGATTTCTGCTCCGTAGCTGAACCAATAGCTTTATTTTCCAGGAGACAATGTTCATGTGCAACTTGCAGTACTAGTATGTTACTCGAGAAAACAGAACATCACTGTCTGTTCAGTACATTGATCTGTCTAGCAGTCTAATATTCTGACTGCAAAAGTTGCCAATATTCAAATCTTCAGAAGATGAAAGATCCCCACATTGCACCTCACCAATTGTTCAGCAGTGCATAAGGGGAGAAAATCTCCTTGTTGATCACCTACCATGATCAATTCATGCCTTGGGGCATGTGATTTAATTGTCTTTAACACTGTCTTTAATTTGAAAAAGAATAATTTGTAAAACTGATCTCTTAACTTTGTCTTGCTCCATACTGAGGGAGAGCAAAACCTAGAACCAGAAACAACCATTCAAGTACACCAACCTCTGAGATGAGTTAATTAGGTTTTAAATGTATACTGTTTTAGTCAAATAAATAATAGCTGACTTTTACATCCATATAATAATAAAACCAGATTCTTTTTAATCATCTCCTGCATTGTCGTACCAATAAAAAGCCAACCGTACAGATGACTGAACACTGCAGTTTACAGTATTAACAAGTTTTTCCCCCTTGTTTTTTTTCTAGCAGGTTCTCATCCCTGGTTATTTGAGACATCCAAAGTAATATATTTTAACAAACAAAATTAGACAGATGTATCATCCACTGTGGGATTTGAACCCATTATCACTGGGGAAAAAGCTTCAATTTAATAGATGAAGATGTCAAACCATGTTATAGGAGCTTTTGTGACTGCATATTTATCACAATGTCATAGGGGTCCCTGGCACACCGAAAGATTTCACTGTTTATTCACAGTGAAGACACTTAATTAATGACTAGGCCTAATCAGCCTGTTTTATTATTTACAGGGATTCCAACATGGCTTAGCTCAACTGATATGCAAACAAACCATCCTCAGCCTGCTCTAATTAATAATTCTGAACCAGACTCACAGAGTGGCACTGTCAAGTAGCTCTGTGGTGATTTACAACACCTCCTCCGCTACATTCACATTGCCTGCATGCAAATGAGCTGCCACCCCTGCAAATCCTTCATTTTAAAATACAATGTGCCGTCTTGTTGACTACAGGAATGCCCTTATCTTTGCACATGACTTAATGGAGACAAATGTCTGACTTGGGCAGGTTTGTGGAGACCTTCATGGACACACACCTACACAGGATGTCATTTCAGAAATGCTTAGGAGACGGAAAAGAAAAATCCTCTATTGCCTCTGGCACAGTAGCAGCATCTGAATTCTTTCACCAAGTTGTCAGTCCCAACCTCTCCAAAGAGGGATCGACTATCCATTGTCTTGCACTTGCTAAATTAATTTTCATTGCTGTTAAATAGATAAAAGGCAAGGAGAATGTGTCAGAGTGGACAGAAAGTTGTCATGAAATCACTTGACTCCAACTTCACACACAGGTACTGGGTGATCTCACTGGGTGATTAGATGCCATACTGGTCTGAGAATGGGAAGAAGCAGATTTTCTTCTACAAAAAGTTAGGAAAAAAACCACCATGTGAATATGAGTGGAAATCAATGAGAGTCATTTGCATCTACAAACAATTGAAGGATGTTTCACATTTTCAGTTGAATTTCATGGTCACAGTGGAGAAACTGAGGAAAAGAGAAGGTGAATGATTCAGTCAGGAAGACATGATGACAGCTGGGGATGGCACCAGTGGATTCACACCAGCAGACCTAATTTTCTCTGAAAGAAACTTCTGAATACAGAGGGGAAACATTATTAGCAGAGGGATAGAAGCCAGATGAAAATAGCTCATGAGTGTGAGTCATCACACTTGTGACTGCTTCCTATTCCATTGTGAGCCACGCTTGAGAAACGCTGTAAAGCAGCACATCAGCAAGAGAAAAGATCTCCCTCAAACCTATTAGCTTCGATGCAAAACCAGTGCTATTTAGGTATCTATAGGAGCACCTGTCATGTTTGTTCAGCTTTGGGAACATGTGGGTTTGGGGCTGGAAGCAGGAAGCATATATGGTTAGTGAAGTGTGTACGTGTTCTCAGGCAAAGCTGGCTTTAACATAAGGTCAGGAGGGTTAAATTACTAACACAAAATAAACTGCCTATTACACAGTATGCAGCTTCCCAGCCCTGGAAGGCAGGAAGCTCTGCAGCTCATGGAGGGCAGATGTTTCTCCAGGCTCCACATTTCGCTTCATCCTTCACAAAGATGGTACTGAAAAGAAGTAATTACTAAAAGCTCAGTGTCAAGTTGAACTGAAGCTCCCTATGCTGGTGCCACCAAGGTGTTTCCTGTTCAGTAATCTCATTAATGAGATGGATAATGGAATAGATTGAATTTATTAAACATGGAGATGATACCAGCTTGGGAGAGGCAGCAACACATTGGAGTACAGGATGAAAGCTCGAGATTATCATGACAAATTGGAGGAATGATCTGAGGAAGAAAAAAAAAAAATCAATTACTTCACTAAAAGTAAGTGTGGAGTGCTGCATTTAAACATATACAGAAATAGTGAACCACAAAAATACAAGGTAGGAAGTGATTTTCTCTGCAGTCATTCTGCAGAATAAGATCTAGGCCTTATAGTAGACTGGAAATTCAATATGAAGCAATGTATCTGTAAAAAAAAAAAAAAAGGGAAGTACTGTACTGAGAAATAAAACCATAAGAACTGCAAGTAAAATGATTTACTTAATTCTGTCATCTTCATCAGTTCTAGTAAAACTTTAGCTTAGGTAATCTTTCTGTCTTCAGCACCACACTTTGCTAGTAAAAGTACAAAGAGGATTAGTGTCCTGGAAATGAAGGCTAGAAAAAAACTGACCCAAAACCAGGCTGCATAAGTCTGAAAAGACTTGAAGAGGCAGATTGTGGTCATCTCCAGGAGAATTTTACTGAAAGGGATAGAAGAGATTGTCTCTGTGTTTGCTGGTAATAAAACATGGAGCAAAGGGTTTACTCCTAACTAAAACAAGTTTTAGTACAGACATCAAAACATCTTTTGACCTGGAGAGGCAATTTAACACTGGAATAGATGTCCTGAAGAGACTAGAAAAAGTAGGTAAGAAGGCACAGGGGGATAGTGTCAATCAGGAATGGTTTAGGTCTATTTAACCCTGCAGTGGGTGAGGGGAATGAAATAGTAGACATCATGGCATCCCATGTTTCTTTGCATCTAGTACTGATGATGACAGAAAGTCGATTATACAAGAAACAGAGATCTATTGGTGACCATGATGTGATCCCTTTAGAGTACAGAGTCAGAAAGACTTTCACAGGCAAGGCTGACTGCAGCCAGCACATGGTAGAGTTGCTATGGGTCCTTTAAACATTTATCTTTCTTCACATGTATTTTGAGATGAGAAAGTGTCCCAAAATCACAAAGTGGTTTTCAAGTGTAAAAATCTATGCCTGAGATGACAGGAATTTGTTAATATTCTTGAACATCTCTTTTTCCCTGTGTGAATACAGAATATGCACATTGTTTCTATGAATAAAATCTCAATTTGTTATTCTTTATAGTAGGGCCTAAGCTGTGGCATTAATGCAGAGAAGTTTCCTAAAAGTCTCTGATAACAGTGTCTGGTTTAATCCACATTGTGTCGTAACCTGAACTAGATGCGAGGAAAACAATGGACCAGATGAGGTGGATGTCCACCAACAGATTAACTAGATTTATAGCTATAATTAGCAGCAGAGATGTCAAAGGGAATAGTAAACAGTTACAGGCCCAGGCACTAGGAACAAAAAAGAAGTAGGAAGAAGGATCGCAAGAGTTGTCTGCAAAAAGATGACAGGCTATGGTAGTCTGAGAAATGCAAAGACAGAGGAGGCAAATATGCAAGGAATGGTCCAGCTAGCTTAGCACAATCAAGCTGTCAAATTTAGAGGGAGATGCTTACTTAGTCTTTCCAACTTGAAACTACTAATGATTCTAGACCAGAAGATTAAGCTTGATTTTGGAAAGACTGACATGTGTTACTGCAGATCTCTTTTGTCTGTGATATTGATGGCACAATAAGGGCAGTATTCTAGGACATGTAAGATGGATTGATGTACCCCACAAGATCCGAGGAATGTCAGTAAAAAATACTTGTAAATTAAAAATATTAAACTGTATACAAAAATTACAAGTCTGTGATGACATGAGAAAAAGGAAAAAAAAAAAAAATAAATAAGAATGAGAAACTGTCTATACATACAACGCTATTTTTAGTCAGTGGCTCAGCAACATCTATCATATGAGAATATGTGAAAAGCTTAGGGGTATCTGGGATTTTAAATAGCTTTTTCCATCGTAGTCAACTTATGGACAGAGTTTCCTTAGATATAGAAAGGAAACAGGGCATAGCTGGATAAAGCAGACAGGCAAATGGACAATATATCAAAATGTTATGCACTCAACTAGATAAAAATTATTAATTTGTAACTGGGCTATTAAGAACTGTCAAGCCTCAAGTCAGTTTGGCGATTCTGAAGTTTGAGAATTCAATTTATAGTCTGCAACATTAAATTAAAAAGTCCCCTTTGTGTCAGTCTTCACTAATGTTTGTAGATATAACAGGGATGTCCGGCATCAGTGAGCCTACTGCTCAGTTATGGCTCTTCCTGGCTTACAACAAGGTTGAGAAGGAAGCAGAAATACAACCCTTCTGATTGAGGTTTTTGATATTCTGAGACACTACAGAGAGCTGTCTAACTCAAGGTCTACCACACTCACAGCATAGTCCCTGGCACCGCTCTTTTCCTCTGTGAAGACAAGACCTGAGAGAGTGATATGGACATGGCTCTGCTGCCAGGGATCTCCCATGGCCAGGATGGTAGAAATAGAGAGCCTAAACTTCCCTGCTTCTACTTGTTGAAAAGAGGTAAATAGCCATAGGTCCTCCAAATCCAATGGCAATAGACAGTTCCACAGATTTCATATACACTGGGTATGGGACAGTGTAAAGGGGGAAAGAGGGAGCCTTTCTCCTGTGTGCCTTTCTGATAGGTCCTCTTTAGTAAAAGATTGAGTAGTTGATGGACTCATCAACTCCTCTTGCATAGCTGTCAGTGGATTTATCCATAGGTATATGATATAGGTCGAGAGTTGCAATATCAACATCACTCTTGCATTTGTGAGATCTAGAATTAGGTTGTAAATGTGTTTAGGGTCCTTGCTGGATGTTAATGACAAGGTTTACATACATCATTTTCAAAACAGATGTTTTCATTTTTGTACTCAAAAGCCAACAAAGGTGGTGATAACAAGCACTTATCTACACTGTGCAAAACGTGTCATGGTAGCTCTAGTGCTAGCTTTTGCAGGGACTCTGGGAACATTCAATACTTCATGGGAAGGGAAAACTCTCTGGTGTGTGCAGGCATGACTCTTACATTGGGATTAATGGATGAATCTCCACCAGTACTTTATAAAACTCTAAAATCTCGTTTGACCATTCCACTTTAGTAGTGCTATGTGGTAGCAGCATAATGTTATCAACCTTTATTTATTCCTTAATGTAAGTTTTCATATATATATATATATTTTTAATGTTAAAATCCATCAGAGTTATCTTGTGTTTGTCCATGCTCTCAGTGGGAAAATTTGTAACAGTCTTCTTAGAGTAATTTTTCTGGCTTTCATGTATAACAATTGACTTTGTAACTTTTTAATAGTATCTAAGTAATGAACACCTTACATTGTTCTTCTTTAATAGAACAGTCTTCCTTTCAACTTTCATTGTGTTATATGCACAAGTATATGTGCATATGCATGGAAGCACATCTATTACAAAAAAATTATGCTGAGATCTCCACCAGCCAAAAAGCATTTGAGCTGCTATTGTGTATGTGTGTTAAAGAGTTACTTTTTCATCATAGTTGCCAAGATGAGTGTCTTGGAGACTGCCATCTTCTCTAACTTACCTAAGGGACAGTAAAAGGAGTGGAGATCAACAGATCCATACATAAGCCTCTCTGCAGCCCTGAAGGATTATTGCTGAATCAGATAGGGCAGCTTGATTCCCATGGTTCTTTTGATCTATAGTGTCTTAGCTGAGTTCACCCAGATGATGGCATCTGCCACAGTGGCTTCCACTGTACTTCCAAATTTTCTTCATAAGGACTGTGTGAACACTCTTGGAAAACTTAGAAGTGTTTTTCATGGGATCCAGCATCCAATGGTGAAAGCAAAAGGCCATAAGGAGCCATAGCCATTATTTGGCAGTTTGCAGGGATGGGGATAGCCTGAGTCCTTGGGTTCACAGCATTCAGGTGGTGTTATGAAATTAGCCATGGCCACGAGATTGCAGCTGGTGGGAAAGCATGCAGTCTCTTAGCTGCTGTGCTGTCATCTATACCTCCTGATAGCCCTGGGGCAATGGCACTTCTTGGTCTCTGGAATGAGAAGTATGCCTCTCCTACAGATAGCTCGCAGAGAGTTTGATCATAACACTACACCAATAACACACTGATTTAGTACTTACTGTGTAATTTTACCCTTGCATATCCAGCATCTGAATCCATAACTCCTTTTCAGGTAAAACTTCCATTAATTTCTGTTAGACTTTATTCTGAGCGATGATGATGACATACCTCACCTTTTCCAGAAGTGTCTATTACATCTGTTGTCAAAAGCTCTCCAGAGAAGGAAACTTTCAAAGCTAGGTTCCCTGTAAGAGACACTGGTGTGACTCCATTGGTTTCAATAAAGCACCAAAAGACTTGATGCATTTAGGAGAAAATGGTGAGGAAGAGGACAATTATTATTCTTAGTTCTTATATAATTTCTTCCACGAATATCCAGTTTCTAGGTCCTCACACAGACAAGACAGATCTGTGTGACAATGCCCTCACAAAAAAATTTAATTTAATATATAAAATATCGCAATCACTTTTTTTCTATCAGGCTATTACATATCTGAAATGATACACAGATATAGAAACATATATATAAAATAAAGTAAAAAGGACATTAGCCATTAAAAATGTATTATATGGTTATAGTCAAAGTTCAGTTCAGTTACATCCAGGGCAAAATTATATTTAATATCATATAGTTAAAATATATAACACAGTTTCCCAAAATAAACAGAGCCTTCATCTGCAGGAAATTCTGAATTAAGGCTTTCTCTCAACCTTTAGAAATCAGTTTCTCTTTTATACATAAAATTCAATATTAGTATGAAAAGAAAAATTGCATAGCAACCACAATTGAGACTGTGTCAATTCTGTATTCTACTTTTCTGTGCAGTGCATCATTATAGTTACATGATTATGCTTAATCATTCCTGAAGAAATGCAGTCTTAACAATTATATTCCTACAGAGCCTTTCAAAGTTGCATATGTAAAAATACTAAAAATAATTACTCAAAGAAATGGCTGTATCAAATTAATCCCACGACAGATAATAAAGCACAAAATGGCTGGTGAAATCACAAGACTAATTTCAAAATTTCTTTCATAAAGATTAAAAACCACAATGCTAATTTACTTTTGTTCTTTTAAATGTAACATAAATTTTATTTTTGACAAGATGGATGACATTTTAAAAATCATTCCTCATCTATCCATAATGAACTCTCTACCTCTGAGACTTAGGATGAATATTACTGTCAATTTAAGCAGAAGCCAAATCACGGCACCTTTGGAAATGCCATCCCCAAATAATCTTCTCCACTTTTTTTTCCTTTTTTTTTCTTTTTTTTTTTCTGTAGCACCTGTCAATGACAGTAAATAAATACTAAATACCTGTTGCTGAATCACATTTTATTGGATGACATTATACACTTCACACATGGGCAACATAGGTGATACACCTTTAGCAGATACTGCTTGATATCTGACTGTCCTTTGAGGGGTTATCTAAGGGATGGGAAGAAGTGAGAAGCAAAGCTTGGACAAGAGGCAGAAGATCTAAGGAGACCTTGCAGGGAATACTTTCTGGTGACCCACTAAAGAGCAAAGGCTATAAAGTGGTGTTAGCAAAGTGCAAGGGGCTGCCAGTTAGAGCTGGCAGAGTCTTCACAAAGTAAGACCATGAAGGCTTGAAACTGGAAGGCCAGGACTGGGGAGCAAGCAGAAGGAAAAGGGAAGAAAGGACAGACTCTAACAACTCAAGAGACTATTAGAGACATGCTCAGTTGTAGGGCAGCCTCTAAACAAATCAGGCCATCAGCAATAGTCTCTGAGCCACTAGCCAGATAAGTCCTTGTCTCCTCTCTGGAGTGAGAAATGGCTAGTTATTCAGAGCTGAGTGACTGCAATGGATGACTGGGAAAGTACTTAGGGAAACTCACTGTCCTTCAGAAAGCCCACTGTCCAGGATTAATATATCCAGATGTTGGGGGCACTTCTACCTGCAAACTGGGAATTATTTGAAGAATTGAGAGATCCCCCACGTGTGAGTTGGGAGTGTGATCTATCACCTCAAACTGCAACAATAAAACATTTTTGAAGACTATACACTCTTAAGCTAGGAATCAAAGGAAGCTGCGTAGAGAAAAAAACAAACAAACACAAATAACTACATCTACTTTCAAACAGTTCTGGTTTTAATCCATGTGAAATAATCTGTTCACTATTTTGCCCATATAGAGTTGGATCATCACTAGCAGGTGGTAGAGAATGCAGAAAAATTTGTTACAATCTCTGTGTATAAAACTGATTTCAAGCACATTTTCTCCCCACGCAGGCTCAGTAGTTATTAATGGTTCAGAAATTATGGTTTAGAAAATGATGAAACATTTGGATGTGTGTACAGTCTATTGACAAAGGCAAAAAGTGGTCTTTTTAACAAGTTTTCCCGAAGACTGGAAATGGAAAGTCATATTTTAAAGAAAGGACTCGATTAAATTGAGAGGAACATGGAGAGGAGTAATGCATAGTTGTACAAAAACCCAGTCTTTAACCATGCCACTTATGGCTCATTTCCTCAATAGCAGGGATAAGTGCATTATTCCACAGTAACTCATTATGTTTTCTACCTCCCTCTTTTCTTCTGCATTCTGAGTGTCATTAGTTATGTTCTCTTATGCTGTTAAGACACTGAAGTACACTGGGGGTGGGGGTGCAGACAGAAGATTGTTAATTGCTTGCCTGATATTCTGGTTGTCCTGTGAGGAACTGAGAGTAAATAGCTAGAAGGGAGCTAGTCATGGAAATATAAAGAAAGCTTGTGGTTTTTTTGTAAATCTTACCTGTGGAGAGAACACATCAGAGGAGAGAGGGTGAGAGAGATCCTTCTCCCTAGGACAAGAGCCTTTTAGAAGTTGACTAAGAAGTTGGGAGGCCTGTAATCTTCCCCTTTGAAAATGCTGCTAATGGACATTGGCTATGCTTGTAACAATCTGAAGATGCTGCTTGCAGATTAGGTTTAAACTACTAGCCCCACAGCAAAGTGCAGATGAAATGTTTTCACTGTTTGGCCTTGTATGTTATGGGGTCTTTTCTTTTCCTCCATTGTTGGAAAGGCAATATTTCACGTGATCTTCTTGAGACCTTGAAGTGGCAGAGGCATATGAATCCCAGCTGGGAGAACACCTAAATATGAAGACCATACAGCCACAAGTCTTGTTTGTGATTTTGAAAGAGTTTTCTCAGAATAGCCAAGAGAGAAATGTCATTTTTTCCCCCTCTTTTAAGAAAACCAAGGCAAGCAGGTAAAAAAGTTTTTTTTGTTTGTTTTTTTTTGTTTGTTTTTTAACTTAGCAAAGTAAAGAAATAAAAGTAAATGTGAGAATCTTTGAAAAATCACATAGCTGATAGTGACATTGCGATTGTGCTGGCTCCCAGTCCCAGTAAGGTTCAGTGTTGGCTTTATCAAGATGAGCAAAACTAGTTTCCCAGAGAGTGGAAGAGAAATAATAGTCCAGGCCATCTATATATCTAGCTTTGGACATAACAAAAGAGCATCAGCAAATTATGCTTAGACAGATCTCATGGGAGTGCTTTGACTTTAGGAATATACCTTTTGGGACATGTCTTTAGAAGATGACAGTTATGTCTCTTTGTCAGTTATGTGTCTTTGTCTGATAGATAAAATAGGTTGACTCTGTAGGGAGCACTTGGCTGAGCATATTGCTGATGTCAGCATTTTGAATACACCCTGAAGCATGCAGGGAGCACTGAAGTACACAGCACTCTGAAGCACATTTCACTCTCTTTAAAAGACTGGATCAGCCACAGGGCTTACAGGGGGGAAGAAGACATATATCTGTGATATGACGTGGGGAACAGCTCGATGGAGATTTTGGCTCATGAAGAACTGTCCCTACTACTAGAACTCATGGCTAGTCCATGGATAGCCTAGAGAGGGCTGAAGACTGATCAAGGCTGGGACATATAATCTGTGAGAGATGGCTATCATACCTAACACAGCCCTGAAAAGGTGAGAACTAAGATGAGGTGACAGAGGTAGTTTTGGATCAGATTCATTACCTACACCAGCATCAAAACAACCTAGAACTAAATTTGAGGGTCATGGAGAAAACATTCTGGAGTTAGTAAGTTGATAAAGGTGGAGGAGGAAAATACTGTGAAACGAAAGATCCTATCACCCCATAAAGAGCTTTCATTATTATTTTATTATTTATCTTATCTCCCCATACAGGGTTTTATTAGAACTGCATTTGGCATCTGCATGTCTAAATAGAGAGGTCTGGGAATTTCTCAAGGAAAGGAATTTTATTTGAAAGTACCCATGTACAAGGAAAGGACACTCGTACTAGAAAGCCAGCTCAGCCTCTCCCAGAATCATTACTGCCATATCTGACCTCATTTGGAAGGAGTTTGTTCCCATTTCAAGACCCATCTTGCCCAGTTCAGTTGTAGCCCATCTGATAGGTTTTTCCAGTTCCTCCCAGTGCTCCTTAAAGGGGACCCCAGTATCCGGAGTGTGTGTGTATGTGTGGGGGGGATGACAGCCTAGTGCCTTCCAGTCTGGCCCAGTGGCTCCAGGCGTCCCAGTGCCTTCCTCCTTCCCCCTACACCCCGCCCCGCCCCAGTAAATGTGTGGCTGCTTAAAAATTTTTCTTCATCCTCAGCAAGTTTGCCGATGACACCAAGCTGTGTGGTGCAGTGGACTTACTTGAGGGAAGGGATGCCATCCAGAGGGATCTAGACAGGCTTGAGAAATAGGCCAGTGCAAATTGCATGGGGTTCAGCAAGTCAAAGCGCAAGGTCCTGCATCTGGATCGGGCCAATCCCAGGCATAATTACAAACTGGGTACGGAGTGAACTGAGAGTAGCCCTGAAGAGAAGGACTTGGGTGTGTTAATTGACGAGAAGTTCAACATGAACCAGCAGTGCGCTCATGCAGCCCAGAAGGCCAACTTTATCCTAGGATGCATCAAGAGTAGTGTGGCCAGCAGATCAAGAGAGGTGATCCTCCCCTTTTACTCAGCTCTTGTAAGACCCCGCCTCAAATACTGTGTCCAGTTCTGTGTCCCCACCATAACAAGGACACAGGTCTGTTGTACCGAGTCTGGAGGAGGGCCACAAAGATGATCCAAGGGCTGGAGCACCTCTACTATGAGGGTAGGCTGAAGGAGCTGGTATTGTTCAGCCTAGAGAAGAGAAGACTCCAGGAGGACCTTATAACTGCCTTCCAATACCTGAAAGGAACCTACAGGAAGGCTGGAGAGGGGCTTTTCACAGGAGTGTCCAGCAATCGGACAAGGGGAAATGGTTTTAAACTGAAGGAGAATAGATTTAGACTAGGTCATAGGAAGAAGTTCTTCAATACAAGAGTGGCAAGACTCGAATAGAATGCACGGAGAAGTTATGGATGCCCCCTCCCTGGATGTGTTCAAGGCCAAGTTGGATGAGGCCTTGAGCAGCCTGGTCTAGTTGAGAGATGTCCCTGCCCATGGCAGGGCGGTTGGGTTAGATAATCTCTGAGGTCCCTTCCAACCTAAGCCATTCAATGATTCTATGATTCTGTGATAGTACAATGACCTCAAGTATGATACAGCAGGTCTTCAGTTTTGAGATCTTTGGCTGGCAAAGGAAACTTTTCATTCAGGTCTAGAGTACAGTCCAAGTGAATGGGCCTCAAAACCTACCACTGTTCTACATGCTTAGCAAAGGTTGTTACAAGTTCTGCAACCTTCATGCGCAGTCAACATCACATATTGGCATCCATGGTCTCTTTAATACTGATTTTTTTCCTCTGTTTTCTTAAGTTCTGGAAAACACTTCGCTTTCACTCCTGCTTTTGCAATCTTGCAAGGTGATACTCTACTAATCAATCAGATGAACTACTGCTATAAATGTAGCCATATTCACTTTTAATAAAGCTGTACTGATCCTACTGGAGATCTCATTTACAAGTGCATTGGATACTAGAGGTTTCTGCTGTAAACAGTGGGTTCTGGCAGTGGAAAGTACAACTGTAACAGCTATCAGACTGTCCTTAACCTGGAGCTTGCTTTTTGGAACTGATGGACTCAGATCTCTCATCAGTACTCAAAAGATTGGATTTTGCTGACAGGAAAACCATAATAAGAAAGGGAAGTAGGTGTAGCGGGGTGCACATAAAGACATGTTCCTGTAAGCAAGCCCTGAGGCATGTACACACCTTGACTGATATCCTGCCCCAAATTAAATCAATTATAAAGCTAACTTTGTTTTCATCAGGATACAGTTTTCATCTCTGCCTGTTATATATAGTCCACCTCAGTCTTCACTACACATTTCATTGCTGGTTTTATATTGAGAGAATATGTAGCCAAGCTCTATATCCATGGTTTTCAGCCTAACTGCACAGCTTGTAGAAAAATCATTTTTGTAAAAATATGAAGGAAAATAAGGAGTGAATGTATCACAGGAAGAAGATAGTAAAATTTCATAATAAACATTACAGTTTAGTTAGCCAATCATAATAATATTTCTATCTGTGTTCTTGCCTATAAAAAACCCACACAACTCTGTTTAATACCAATCAAAAGATTGTTTCTGCAACAAATAAAAATATGTGTATTGGAATCAATGAATAGGATTAAGAGAGGATTGTGATACTGAAAATCCTGTGCATAACAGCAAGATTGTTCCGTCAGTAGTGAAAATTGACAGCTGGAGTATGAAACGATTCAGACATAGGAAATTTCAGAACTTGCTCAATACACTAAACGCAGTGTTTTCCAGAGAGCATTGATAAATTTTGGAGATTAGAACTAGTTTTGAGTCTCATTCTCATGCAGTTTAGTTAAATTTTGAGAGATATTACTAATCCTGAGCCCTAAAATATTTATGACATTTTCATTGAAACCAATGAAGTGTTATAGAGCATGACCAGCCACCCAGACCTGATGTTGTGAATCAAACAACTTGGCTAAAGAAACTTGGGAAACGAGGAAGCTTTTTTTCTTTAAGTGAGGTGTTCATGAACTGTCTGTTTTCATATTCCAGATGAGAAGTGGAAACCACAGCAGAGCAGGCCATCAGGAGAGGAATTGGCCCCTTCACAGTCAGATGGGGTTTTCCTCAAAAGATCTCACTTCGCAGCTAAATTTGGACAATTCAACATCTATACAGGTCAGCAAGTGATGGATCTGGTTGGGGAAGGTAACAAGCAGCAACATACTAAAAGAAGGACAATCTGAATTATTACTCATCTACTTCAGGTAGAAAGGGGTGGAGCAGAGAGCAAAAGGACCTATCATAGATTTTTTCTCTATGTTGTTCTCTTTTTTTGTCTCTTTTTATTCTTTCCAAAATAATCTGATCTTTGAATAAGTCTGAGTCACTGCTTGTGAGCAGAGAATATATTGGTCACTGGCTGTTCTGACAGCTTGATTTGATTTCTCTTTGGTTTTGGATGATGTCTCAAGATGATGTTCAAAGTGGACATCTAGATGCAGATCCTGGTCCTTGTTGCTGCCCGTTGGCCTTGGCAAAAGTGTTACCCAATGAAGTAGTATACATTAGATGAAGCTGTCTCTGATGTGCCAGCCAGCTATACTAGGTGTCCCATTAGAAATCCATTCGGTATCTTTATTCCAAGGAATCTGTTACAAACGCATTCTGATACACAGAAAAGCATTCACCTACTGTAATGAAGTCACCTCTGGGGTGCAACACAAGAGCTGTAACCATTTGAAGCTGCAGGAGGAGGTAATATATCAGCAGCACATAGCTGATTTCTTTCATTTTCTACACAATACCATGCTAAAATTTCTACAGCTAAGCAAATAATAGCAGAAAACATTGTTTGTCATCTCCTTCATGTGGGTGGCAACAAGCAGCGTAACATACAGGTTATTATAAATATTATGAATATATTTGAAAAAGAAGTATCTTGAATTAATGTTCTGAAGCATATCAAGTTAATATGACTATTAATTTTTTTCCAATACCTTTCCAGCATCCTGAAAAAGAACCAAGAAATTAATTTTTCTCATTTTGTAGCATTTGTCATGCACTGACGTCTGCAGGCATTTGACTAGAAATATCCCTGTAAACACTGACAGCTCTGAGAGAAGACATTGTGGAAGCAGAGTTTGCCATTACAGCCCTGTGAAATCCTGTGTTAGTTTCACAGGTGCTTTCTAGAGTGATCCCACTGGGCTCAGTTCACAGGGTTCTGCATCTTCATCTGCAGGCCTCAAGCGGCCCCAGTAAAAATCCATTTAAATCAGTGCAATTTTTATTTAACCTGCTGTCATTAGCACATTCCCCCCAAAACCCAGTTCTACATTTTACTTACAAGGATCCTCTTAGGTTTTGTCCTAGATGTCTTTTAAATCCCTTTCATCAACTCTTGTCACAGCTGAAATTTTCCCACAAATGACAGTTGGTAGCATCGCCATGTGGCACCATGGGGTGGGGAGGACTGCTATGCTTCACCCACAGCCCCAGAGCTACCTCATTTGCTTCTCCTTTCTCTATAGGAAAAGCAGGGATGGATCCTGTTGCAGAACTACCGAAGTTACTGTTCTTTAAGATCTCTCTCTGGGGTGGACATAGTACTTTGGAGTATGTCTCTGATTCTCTACTGTCCTTGAGTCTGCTAAAATGTCCAGAGAATCTCCACTTTTCTGTTAAAAATTTTTAAATTCAAGTGCCTGAAACACTGATGTTTATTTCAAGTTAAAGCAAATGGACAGTCATAATAAAATAAGGTAGCAGTATAAATCAAATAACAGCACTCTCATACACTTTGTGTATATAAATGCTGGGTTGGGGAAAGGAAGGAAAAATGGTATTGTGGTAGAATTGCTTCAGAATATCTTTCTTGATTAACGTCCATATGTAAGTAGAATGTGGGTAAAATAGCTACTTTCCCTCTAAAAGCAACATGTTCTCATTTAATATATTTATCAGCAGTAATGAAGCACAGTGTGTTTCCTGGAAGCCATGAAAACAGCCCCATCTCTGAACTGAATGGCTGCCTTTGTCTCCTTTAGAACAGAAAGATTTTCCATATCCAAGGAAAGAAAGAAGTCTTTTCAGAGAACAAAACTTTGTGCCAGGTTCTCTGGCAGGCATTGTGGGCTGTTTTGAGTGACTTGGAGATGCCATTTTGCACCAATAATCCTAGCAGGTAGTGAGGGCTGAGGAGACAGAGCACCTATCCGCAGCTCCGGGCACTGGCATCTACACTGCCATACCATGCAGGCACACCACGTGCAACAGGTTGCCAGTTCAGGGGATGCACCATCCTCTTTTCTTCCCAACCCCTCTGTTCAGGTTCACCATCTGCTCTAAACATCTCTGACAGTCCCAGTTTAACACCCCTGACCTAGTGAAGTCCCACTCTGCAGGCGAGAGAAGCAAACCTGAACTCTCTCCTGAGTCCAACAACACTGCTTATTAATCAACCAGACAGTTCACATCTGACAGTTCACATAAGAGCATCCCTTTTGGGGGAAGAACATGCTGCTTCCAGGGAGCTTACTTCCACCATCTGCCCCTGTGAAATCTAGGAAACGGGATATTGGGAAGCAAATTCAGCACAGATGTATAACACATGAAGGTCTGCTGACTTCAGGGTATATTTGTATTGCATTTAGCCTCAGGAATTTAAACCCCAGTCAGTCTTTCCTCCCCTCCCCATTGCCACTCTGATGTAGATGTCAGTAGACACACACCATGACACTTATTTCAGATTTCATCATGATTGTCAGTGAAGTTGCATTATGTTTTTCATTTTGAATTCAGTTGTTTGCTTCTGCAAGGAAGTAGTCTATATGGCACACATGACACAGGCAACGATTACATATGTAAAATGTTTTATTTTACCAGATTGAAATCCCTAGCCAACTATGTGACTTGAGAGGGTCACTAAGATCTACCTGACCAGAAAATACTCTTGATGGTACTTCAAGTTGTGGGAGAAACTGAAGGGATTGAAACAATGTTAAAAAGTCAATATATAACTTCTGTAAAATGTGTTCAGAAAAGTATTTCCAGATGACTTTTTACTCCATGCTTAAAAGGGCCAGAAAACATCACCCATAGCAATGTCATGCTATCATGGCTGGTACATCTCTGGGTTTGATGTATACAGTGTAACAGATCTTTGTTAAGTGATGCTAGTTTGGAAGAAGAAGGAAGGATACTGCAGTACCTTCATTCTCCCTTCAAATGTGAAGGGAAGGAGTTTTTTTTAAACATCCTGAACAAGCTGAGTTTTCTTTAGTTAGCACCCACTGAATTAAAATGTGTGGAAACTAATGGTGAAGCACTAGCTTTCTGTTATAGATTAAGTCCCCTTATCCCTGCAATTAAAGAAAGTGCCTTTTCTACTTCACTAATCTTTCAGCAAAAGCAAAGATAGAACTCAATATTCTTCATAGAACTTGGATAAAATGAAGGAAGGAAAGAAAACCCTTCAGACTGGTTTTATGGACTGGAAAGAAACAGGACTGCGTATCTTGTCTTTTTTTCAACTCTTAATGGCACAGCGTGACCTCTGGTGAATTCTGCTGAAGCCAATGGAGCTATACCAGGGATTGTTCTGGCTCATGCTTCAAAACTTCCAGTAAATAAAAGGCCAGATCCATATTTCTTCACTGTTTTATGTAAAATACCTTGCATGTGACAATAGAAGAGGGAACGAATCTTCCTCTTACATATTTTCACATATCTTCCTACGAGCCGAGAAATGTCAGGGTTTGGCAGCCGTTCAGCCTGGCCTCTCAGAACAGGAGTGGTGCAGGGCTGCAAGTGACCTCCACCAAGCAGAGCAACTCCCCTTGGCTGCTTCTTACCCAGGAGCCAGAAACCAGACTACCCGTTTTGTGGTCTGCAGATGGGGCACATGATCACACTACACACATTTTCAGTGCCTGTGATGATTTAGCTCTTGCTGAGCATATACACTGGACCATATGCCGTCTCTTGTTCTAAAATAAGAATTCACAGGAGTGCAAGGCTAAATTACACCGTCTATTTGTCTAGGACATATTGTGTCCATATCTCTAAAATGTTTTTTTTTAAATACGATTTCTGACTGATTGGCAAGCAAAGTGGTACTTGATCTTTACGAAAAGGATCAAGAAGCAGCAAAAGGAGTTCAACTTCCGAAGTTTGTGTAACAGTGGGCTTTTGAGGGAAAGGGTGCCGTTACAGTTCCAGAAACACTGTGAGTGGCACATTGTCTGAAATAACTGTAAGAGGCAGCAGAAAAAAAGTAAGCTTTCAGCACCCAAGATTTACGTGTCAAAAATGCCTCAACCCTTATACATGTTTTATGAGCATTCAAACAGAAAGTATAGTCCCCATATCTCAAGTGGTAAATGAGCAATACTTCTATAAGATTTAGTTCTTTGCAGGGAATTCCTGAAATTCCTTAAACCCCTGAAATTATGAGTGATTGCACCAGAGGGATGTGAAGTCTATATCTGGACATGAGGCTGAGCTGGCATTGTTGGCTGCAATTGCAGTAGAATTTTTGGTGCCAGAGAGATCCTGGGAGGCCATGGAGAAAAAGAAGAGAAAAGAAAAAGGCAGTTGTATTTTGAAGCATAGCTGTTTAATAAACATGCTTTTCCAATAAATAAGTCTGAGAACCTCTTCTGCTCTACTGTGCCAGTGTGGGTAGGCCTGTGTTTACACACGGAGACTTGGCAGCATAGCTGTTTGATTCACCAAATATAAATTCTGTGATCAGCAGAACATGCCAAGTTGAGAGGCAGATTTTGTCAGCCTTGCTCCTGATGAATGTGACTGTGCTCTGCAGGCAGCACCTGACTACTTGAGAAGGAAATTACCACACAATACAGGAAGGTTTTCAGTAGTGACCAAAATAAGCATGCTTGGGTTTTCTTTAAACTGCTGATGTGGGCAGAGTTTCCTTAGAAGGAGGAGATTTCTTCAGTGGTCTTTCATTTTCATTTGTTTCCTACATCTATCTCATCTTAAGCAAGCACCTGCTTGCTGCTAATCTTTTGGAGCCATATCCTTAAACACGCCATATACAACACGTCACAAGCATGGCGCTCCAGTTATAACAGAGTGCATTATCATGCAGAGATTAGTTTTTAGAGCAGGATCGTACTCCAGGAGATGTTCTTTCAGCTGCATGCATGGGCTTTACCAGGGACTGTGCAGGCTAAAAGAGGAGGGAGGGCTCAATTAACTGTCTCCAGAGACCCTAATGTACTCCATTGCACCCATTTATGGCAAGTTTCTGTGCAGTGGAAACAAGAAATCTTTTCCACATTTTTATTCAAGCACTTCAGTAGAATTTTATGGAGAATTATATCTGTAGTTCAGTTTTTTAAATAGCAATTTAGGTTCTAATTTCAAGAATACAATGTTGGTTTTAGCTCTATTAAAATCTATAGCACCTTTCCTTAGGACTCCTTATTCCTGGGAAATGTGAAGATCTGTTAACTGAAGGCAAGGAGAACCCTAGTTAAAAAAATGCTGTGTTGCTGGTTAAACTAAGGGGCTGAGGCAGAGGAGGCAAGGGTCATCCAGTCTGAGTGACTTCATCGGAACTGTGAGCGATCCTTGCTTAGGATGACTTTCTGGGCATATTTCAGAGAGGATGGAAGGAAACTTAATGAATAGCATTTAATTTTCCTTAATAGGATACCTAAAAAGAACTGAAGTTCAGGCTTCACCTCCTTTGGTCCCAGTTGGAGGAGAGAAGACATCCACCTTGCCTACTTCACCTCTCCTCATTCCCTGGGAATCCGAAGTGATGGCATATCCTTTTGTTAGTATGAGGTGATCAGCAAAGGAGATACCTCAATTAATGATCATCCACTCACTCCTGTATGCAGAGGCACACATGTTCGGGTCGTTTCCTGACTGCGACTCTTGCTATGGGAAAAAGGAGGCTTTTTTTGCATGTAGAAGTTTAAGTTATTCTTAGATTTAAGGGCCTAGTAGATTCTTCATATTCAAAGAGCAAACACTGCCACGATCATTACAAATGAGACATTCAAGACCCGCCTGGACACCTTCCTGTGTGATGTCATCTAGGTTCCTGCTCTGGCAGGGGGATTGGACTTGATGATCCTTTGAGGTCCCTTCCAATCCCTAACATTCTGTGATTCTGTGTGATTCTGTAATTTCTATTCCTGATGAGTCTAATTTTTTTTACTGCTATTACAGCAGATGCTCACATATCTATCCTCAGTAGCCAAATCAATCTTCCCAAACTCCTCATAAATATTCCAGGAAGAATACTAGATATTACAACAGCATCTCCTGGCTTAGGCAGGAGAAGATAGAGCTGCTCCTTCAAGTCAGCTTTTCAGACACCGGATATGGAGCCACTGCCGAACATTGCTGTTATACAGCCAGATATTCACAGTGAGAGCGTATTTCCCTGTTAACAGCCTTCAGTACAATATTCTTGTACCTGTGGCTAAGTCTCTTCTTTCAGCTTCATATATCTTCAAGTGTATGAGCTCTGTTGTGGTCAGTTATAAACTTTGGGGACTTTTAATGTGGATAAATTCTCAGAACACAAAGCCAGTAAACAGACATACCCTAACAGACTTGGGGAAAATAGAAAGCCTAGTGAAATAAAATATGAGTTGCTCGAAATAATAGATCTTGAAGAGAGTTCAGATGCGTAATCTCCCAAACTAGGTGGATTATCTGCAAATAGATTTCTTCTTACCTGCTAATTTCTTTCTCTCTGTTCTCTCTCTCTTTCCTTCTGTTGCTAGCCATCACCAGTGTGTCTCCTAGAATGTCCGTTCTTCTTTTGCTGTCTCCATCTGGAAATCCTATTTCCTATGGTCTTGTTCTGTACATAACAAGTCACAGAGAAGTAGAAAAAAAAATATTTCCCATGAACTTGGGGGTTCCTGGCCTTAGCTTCCACCCTTCCTGTAACTCTTCTGGATGCCTATTTGATCTCATGTTTTCTCTGCTCTTGTTTTGACTCTTCCATAACCATGAGAAACAAGAGGTCTTAAAGGAACTAAGGGTTGAGACTCATCTAGGAATGAACCTATGGACAGAAGGTAGGTAAATGTAAATAGACAGCTCCAGCCCCAGCAGGTTGTCAGTCTTTGTTGATGAGGCTGGCAGAGTAAGGTAGGAAAGAATATGGAGTCATTTAACTAGGACAAGGCAGCTGCCAAGTAGCTGAATCAAGCCCTATTCTTAAGTTAGCTTATTGTTTCCTATGTACTAGATAGAACTGCCTCTGAAATGCTTGGGCATTGGGATGAAATGTTGCCATTCAGATCAATTTTTGTTGGTTTTTTTTTATCTTCTATGTTCTTGTGTTTTTAAGTCTTTTTCAAGGCTGCCTTGGATTTGGTGCTTTTTGGCATGGAGTTTGAATAAGATTGAAATCTAGTTAAATAGATATAATGAGATTCTGAACCACTTTAGTTATTCTTAAGAGTTGTTCATGTTTACTTATAATTCCATTTCTAGAATACTTCTAAGGATTAGCATTCAACAGACCAAGAGAAGCATATATGTTGTAAGATAGCAGCATGCTTTAGGTCCCATCACTGCTGCTGGGAGATTTCCTCCTTTGATACATTTTTGTTTTGCTGTGTTTTGTTTCAGTCAGAGGGCAGCCTTTGCTGGTGCCAATATAGTTTTCGGAAAGTACTCTTATCCAGTGTCCTCCTACAGCATGAAAGCACAATACATATAGTAGGTGAGGTTACAAGTATATGACACTATGTGCAGCAAAAAGCATTAGATTCCTCTATACATCTTTAACAGGAAGAAACATAATTGGAAAGCAGAGCATGGATACAAAGGAGATTGATTGCTGCCTCCTGTTTCACTCAATGTGTACCAAGGTCTATGCATTTGGAAAGTCTATGCAGTTCAGGATGTGGTACAGCTGGATGAAAGCACGTAAGTGGGTCTCATAAGGGCCACTCTAAGTCACAGTGACCTTAATCAAATCTCTGCCACAGCCAAATGGGTTCGAATCTTCAACTATCTAATGACATTGCACTTGGGCAGACAGATTTTTTATTGGAGTTCCAATAATGATGAATCAGCATAAGACATTATTACGGCAAAGGTAGTATTTTCATTTCGTTAAACAGGGGTAGTATTCAGTACTCATTAACTGAATACCTCTTTTGATTGTGTCACCTCATAGTGCCACAGTAGCCTGGTTGTGGAGAGCAGAAGACCGAATATGTTTAGGTTTGTGTTTTCTTATACTGCTGCATGTGTGTCCCTTCCTCCCCATTCTACTGCCAAGCAAACAGCTTCATTCATTTTCCAGAGCTGTTGTCTTCCCCTGAATAGTGAATCTCTCCTTCCCATGATTCTAACATTTCCAACTGTGTCTCTAGGATTGGGTGGACAATGTTCTAGGGAGCGCTATGTGGAACACTAAAACTATAGCCAGGCAAATTGTACCTAAAACTAAGGCTAAGACTCATCTTTACCTGATATTATGTGTGAATACCATACTTTATATGCTTACAGTAGTCTTTCAAAATAGGTTAATTAAAATATTCTTATAATACCTTTTAAAAACATACCTAGTTAAAACTACCCTCATTTAAACACTCTTTTCACTCATCGCAAACATCATAGGAGGCAGGAGCTTTCAATGAGTATTTTCCATCTATTACTTGAGATAATCTGAAAGAACTTTTTGCTATTGATAGTATGGAGTCTTTACTGTTGCAGTATAATGTACTTTTAGGTTTCTGGTGGCCTGAAAAGATTCACAACTCTGAGTTAAATGTGTAGGCTTCTTATGAGGTATAACAAGTCTGTTGTCTAAGAATTAGATCCACAAAAGGCAGCATACTGTGAGGGGAGCAGGGCTTTTAACAGGAAAAGCCAGAAATTATGTAGAGGAGGTAAAAGTGGTGCCCTTCTCCTCATAAAAATATTATAACCACCAATACATCCTGAGCTAGGCATACTTTCATTCTTAGGTGTTTCCTGACTTGGGCTGTGCACACAAGGGCAATAGAGGCAGGCCCATATCTGCCTGCGTGTATGCATGTGCAACTGCATGAAACATCAAAAGTAAGGCGAATGAACTCATAACTGTACATCAGGGGCTGCAGTAACTTTGTTGTAAAGATGGGAGAAACCTCCATAGCACCTCTAAGTCAGCTTAGCTGAGGTTCAAGGGTTTAGCATTTAAACTGAGCCACACACAGCTGTGTATTGGGCTCCTAACTCTTACCCAAATTTCTTTATGAGTGCAGACCAACGACTTTCCCTGATCTACACTATAAACGTGCCTCCTCTCAAGAGGACCAAGCCATGGCACGCAGTGTGGGTCAATCAACATAACTGAGATGTTTCAGATGGTGATACCAGTCACAGGATAAAGCCCCCTGAGCTCTGGCAGCATGGCAGAATGTCCATTTCAGGGAAGCCATCTGTCATCATAAAGAAGCTGGGATTACAAACCAATATTTCTCCATTTATTTCTCCAACAGGAGATCTGAATTAAGACTGCAGATCCTGGAAATTAGTCTGTGGAAACTCTTTTCAGTTACCATCAGCATTATGAAATGGTATAGGTACACTCCCAGTTACGGAATATAACATATTTCAAACAAGTAAATATTCAATAGTCTAGTTGTACCTTATCCTTTTGAATAAACCCAAACCAAGCAAATGTGCCTCACCAGGTAACTAATTTCACTGTATATATGCCGGTAAGACTCCTTGCTCATTATTGTGGCAACCTTCTAATATCCTAAAGGTTAGAGCCTAACTACAGCTGTCTACAAAAGCAGTTGACCATCTCTTCTTCAGTGAGTTTATGATATACTTCCTTGGCAGGATCTGAATAATAGACTCAGTGAAACACATAGAATTTGTCCACATCTCACGAATAGTTTCCATAGGAAATCCACAGCAATGAAGTTGATTTACAGGTGAGATGGCATACGTAATTCAGGATTTCTTATTAGAAGTTTTCCTTACGTATTTCTATTTTTTTCTAACCTTCATTAATATCTGCAATTCACAAAAAGGAACAAAGTCAGTCTGAAAATAGCATAAACTGACAACATGCTACTCATAAATTTCAACATATTCTCTTCATCCAAAGCCTCTTTAAATGGGAATCATTTTGAGTCTTTACTGTCTCAGTTTATTACTGATGATAATCCTCTGTCCTGGTATTCACTTTCCAAGAGTGACATTCCTGTTCTGTAAATCAGAGGGTTTGGACCCTAAGTGGGTGTACTGCCAAATCTTGTGGGGAAAGATCCCTCTTTCTTTGTAGAAGCACAACTCCTTATATTCGTCAGTAAAGTCACAGAGGTCAGTGGAATAAACCCCAGGCCTCAGAGTCTCCCTGGGATCAGAGGAAGACCCACAGACAACAGAAGAACTTTTCCATTCCATGAGAAAGAAAAGTTAGACATTCATCACATGACCTATCTAAACAGAGAATTAAGTAAAAAAAACATAGTAACAATAACAATACATCTGTATTCTTGAACCAAGAACTTGTGTGTGATTTCAAAATTTTTTCATCCGGTTATTCATGGCAAAAGAACTCCTCTTAATAATGTTTAGAGAACAGATAAAGGCAAGAAGGAGGCTGTAAGTAATGGATGTCTAGGAAAGCTGTCTTAAAAACAAGTACACCTGTGAGGAACAATTGGCAGACTGTTGGGACTTTTATGGATAATTACATTACACAGGCTCTCATAATGTCAGATATAATATAATAAATAGGCTGCTCACTTTGGTGTTCCCCACAGTCAGCTAGAGCTATCTGGAAGAAAACTCTTCATTTTTCTGGTTTGTGCGAAAATTATGTCTTCTTGTCAGGAGCCCTTTATTTTGCAGAGCGCTACTGAGCCCAGCAGTTGCTTGTCGCAGTTGTAATTAGATTATATCAAACTGCCAGTGCTGAAACACTGGTGCCCACATTGTCTCACTCAGCTCTAACTCCCGAGCTCCTCCAAAGCACCAAGCTTGCCACAGTGATGGCTGCTGAGGATGACGGTGGTAATGGGAGCACAGGTGAGGATGGACCCTACCCTTGGAGGTGTACCTACCCTCCGCTCTTAAAAGAAGCCTGGACCGAGCAAACGAGATGTGAGTGGGCATGCGGGAAGCAGCAAAGAGTGGCTGGTTCCCTCCCGGCCAGAGAGAAGATCACGGTCACCACATGGCCAAGAGCCACAGCAGGAAAGAATGTGGAAACTCAGACCAAGCTCCCGCACAAACACGTAGCTGTGCGGGTCTCCCAGCTGTGGCAAATGCCTGAGCCTGGCGCTCGAACTGGAGTGAGTCAGAGACACTGCTTGTGTGCAAATGACCTGCTCAGGCAGATGGTCGAACTGAGGGAGGAGATAGAGAGATTAAGAAGTATCAGAGAGCGTGAAAGCGAGATAGATTGGTGGAGTCACACTCTGAGGCAAAAGCAGCAGGAAGAGGCTCTACAAGGAGTGGAGGACTCCCTCTCCTCCTGTCACCAGACAAAAAGAGGGGACAGAAGGGACAAGGGGGAATTGAGAGAGGTCCCTCCTTGGAGAGGCAAGCGCAAACCTTCTCGGCCCCCCTCACCTTCCCAGTTGCCCATGGACAATAGGTGTGGGGCTTCGGGACTTGAAAGTCAGACAAATGAAGATGGAGATAAGGATCCATCCAATGAGTCACCCAGGGCTCATGACTCACCTCCATGCCTTAGAATTTCTTCAATTAGGAAGAAAACAAGGGTAATTGTAGTAGGTAACTCTCTTCTGAGAGGAACAGAGGGGCCTATTTGTCGACCAGACCCATCATCCCCCAGGGAAGCCTGCTGCCTCCCTGTCGCTTGGGTTAGAGATGTCATAAGGAAGATCTCTGCTCTGGTGCAGCCCTCTGATTATTATCCTTTGTTAGTTATCCAGGTTGATAATGATGAGGTTGCAGAGAGAAATCCAAAGACAATTAAGAAGGACTTCAAGACATTGGGGCAATGAGTTGAAGGCTCAGGTGTGCAGGTGGCGTTTTCATCAATCCCTCAAGTGGTAGGGAAAAACACTGAAAGAGGGTGGAGAGCACACCTCATTAACATGTGGCTCAGAGACTGGTGCCACCGTTGGAATTTTGGGTTCTTTGATCATGGGGAAGTTTATATGGCACCTGGTCTGCTGGCGACAGATGGAGTGCATCTGTCTCAAAGAGGGAAAAGGATCCTCGTACAGGAGTTTGTGGGGCTCATTGAAAGGGCTTTAAACTGGATTCAGAGGGAGAAAGGGGAAAAACCAAGCTCACTGGAGACAAGCCTGGGACGTTTGTGGGAAGGTGTGCCAGCTCCACTGCTATTTCAGGGATTGTAGGGGACAGTGGGCCATGTGGTAGGGAAGATGCCAGGGCTATCAACAAGCTAGGACTCACCGTAGTGCCTGAGAAAGATCAAGTAAGGACGAGACCCCTCCCATGCAAAAAGGTGCACCAACTAATAGGCATCTATGGCAATGCACATAGCATGGGCAATAAGCAGGAAGAGCTTGAAGCTATCGTCCAGCAGGAAAACTATGGGAACATGGGAATGAATGGAACATGGAATGAATGCCCTTATGGGAACATGGTGGGATGAATCCCGTAACTGGAGCACTGTGTTGGATGGCTATAGGCTCTTCAGAAGGGATAGGCCCAGAAGGAGAGGCACACAGGTGTGGCCCTGTGTGTTAGGGAAGGTCTTGACTGTCTTGAGCGTGATGGTGATGGTGATGATAGGGGTGAATGCTTATGGGTAAGAATCAGGGGGAAGGCTAATAAGGCAGATGTCATGGTAGGGGTCTGTTATAGACCACCTAACCAGGATGAAGAAGTTGACGAAGTGTTCTACAGGCATCTGGGTAAGGCCTCGGAATCGCTAGCTCTTGTTCTTGTGGAGGACTTCAACTTACCAGATGTCTGTTGGAAATACAATACAGCAGACAGGAAGCAGTCCCAGAGATTCTTGGAGTGTGTGGAAGATAGATAACTTCCTAACACAACTGGTGACAGAGCCAACTAGGGAAGGCTTTCTACTAGACCTGCTGTTTGTGAACAGAGGACTAGCAGGAGATGTGAAGGTTGGTGGCCGTCTTGGCCAAAGCAACCATGAGATGGTGGAGTTTTCAATCCTTAGGGAAGTAAGAAGGGAGGTCAGTTGAACTCCCTTCTTGGACTTCAGGAAGGCAGACTTTGACATGTTTAGGAAAATGTTTGATAGTGTCCCTTGGGAGCTAGTCCTCAAAGACAAAGGAGTCCAGGAAGGCTAGACATTCCTCAAGAGGGAAATCCTCAAGGCACAGAAGCTAGCTGTCCCTGTGTACTGTAAAACTAGCTGGGGTGGTAGAAGACTGGCCTGGCTAAGCAGAGAGCTTTGGGGAGAACTTAAAGAAAAAAGGAAAGTCTATCGGCTATGGAAGAAGGGGCAGGGAAATCAGGACGAGTACAAGGTTGTTACAAGGTTATGTAGGGAGAAAATTAGGAAGGCCAAAGCTTGACTAGAACTTAATCTGGCCAGCGTCATTAAAGGTAATAAAAAGTGTTTCTATAAGTATGTTAACAGTAAAAGTAGGGCTAAGCAGAATCTCTACCCTCTACTGGATGCGAGAGGGAACCTTGTGACAAAGGACAAGGAAGAGGCTGAGCTGCTGAGTGCCCACTCTGCCTCGGTTTTTGTCAGCAACACCAGTTGCCACCTGAGGGTCCAGCTCCCTGAATTGGAAGATGGAGATGGGGAGCAGAATGCAGCCCTCATTATCCAANTGCTAGGGGGTGGGGAGGCTTTACAGCGGGATCTAGACAGGTTAGATCATTGAGCCAAGGTTGAGATTCAACAAGGCCAAGTGCCAGGTCCTGCACTTGGGTCATGAAAACCCCATGGTAAGCTACAGACATGGGGATGTGACGTGGAGAGCTGCAAGTTGGAAAAGGACCTGGGGGTGTTGATTGATAATCGATTAAATATGAATCAGCAGTGTGCACAGGTGGCCAAGAAGGCCAATGGCATCCTGGCTTGTATAAAAACACTGTGGCCAGCAGGAATGGAGAGGTGATTGTCCCCCTGTATTCGGCACTGGTGAGGCCACACTTTGAATATTGTGTTCAATTCTGGGACCCTCACTACAAGAAGGACATAGAAGTGCTGGAGCATGTCCAGAGAAGGGCAATGAGGCTCATGAAGTATCTAGAGCACAAGTCCTACGAGGAGAGGCTGAGGGAGCTGGGGTTGTTTAGTCTGGAGAAAAGGAGGCTGAGGGGAGACCTTATCGCTCTCTACAACTGCGTGAAAGGGGGTTGGAGTGAGGAGGGGGACAGCCTCTTCTCCCTGGTGCGTGTGACAGGACCAGAGATAATGGATGCAAGCTGCACCAGGGGAGGTTTAGACTGGACATTAGGAAACATTTCTTCACTGAAAGGATCATTAAACATTGGAATAGTTTGCCCAGGGCAGTGGTGGAGTCACCATCCCTGGAGGTATTTAAACAGTGTGTGATCCTAGTGCTTAGGGACATGATTTAGTGGTGAGCTTGCAGTGTTTGGTTGAAGGTTGGACTAGATGATCTTGAAGGTATCTTCCAACCAAAGACATTCTGTGATTCTGTGAAATACAACAGTCATCAGCTCTCACACTGAGGTTGCTCTTGGTAGTTGGCTATCTGACCTGTTATTTTCCTATGGAACCAATGGAATGCTGCTGGGATTTGTTTTTGTTTTGGACTGTGTTGTTTTTTTTTTAAAGCACATAAGGATATCAGTTACAAAAAAATCCTGTTGGGAAGTACATATGGAGCTTATTTGCATTTTGTCCTGCCCTGTGCGCAGAGCTCATCAGGTCTTTCAGGAAAGCATCAAGGGAAAGTAAGTGGCATCTTTTAAGCTGCTGTGAGTTAAGAATTGTGTTGGAGAGGCAAATCTCAGACTTACATGTTTCACTTTATTCTCTCCTGCATGCACCAGTGGTGAACATCCATGATAAATGGTGGTGCTGGTCAGCCCACAACTCAGCTGGGTTCTCCTTCTCATCTGGGTGCTAAAGGCAGGCTCCTGGAGGGTTGCCTATCCCCACAGGAAGGAAAGTGCATCATCCAGCCTTCAGCCAGTGTGTGCTGATGCTTGAATTACTGACCAGACACACACAAAAGACGGAATTTGGGAGCAGAGGCTGGGACAGATTTCCGCTGCAGCGTTCCCTGCTCACTCAAGACAGTACTGGCAAAATGAGGAACACCATCTGCATGGTCATCTTCTCCCAGTTTCTCCAGCACAATCAAAATTGTCTTGTTACCATGAGGTGGAGGATCAGCTCTTCTCTATCAAGTCTCTCTGTCTCTTTGAAATTGTTGAGTTTGACTCTTAAGCATGGGGTACTTTGCTGTATTTAGGGATGCAACTTGAAGCAAGTGGATTTTTCCAGCAGTGGGGTGAGGAGAGTTCAGGTGAGGTTTTATTGGTTGGGTTTGGGTTTTTTTGATTGTGTGGTTTACCTCTCCCCCAGCCAAGTAAACCTACAAGCCAAGTGCCAGTGCATGGGGTAAGTCAGCAAAATGACTTACCTTCCAGTTTACCCAATATTTATCAGGAACAAAATCCTGCTACAGATATTTCCAGTAGTCACCTGAGGAAGAGATCAAAATACATGTAGACGTCTTTCAGAGTCTGCTTGAGGAGCCAATCTTTTTGTGTTGTAATGATGTGCATTTAATAAAGATACAGAGTATTCTGAGGAGAGTAAATCTACACCCTTATCTTAGAGACATTTAGAATGAAGATTTCATTTAATTGTGGCTCACTGCTGAGCACAATTTACCAAAATGGCAGTAAACTGCTATTGAACTGTAATATCTAAAGATGTCTAAGTGCTTGGATAATTTGTGGTTTTTTCATCCTTTGGAAGATAGTAATAAAATAGCTAAAAATGGGAAGGAGAGACAGCAGCAAGGCTTTCAAAGCAAAGAAAGAAGTGGTCACATACACACGGGCTCTAATAGAAGAATCATCCCCCAAAGCGGTATAGCTCGACACCCTTACCTTTGTTCACAGAGCTGTCGTAACACAAAGACCATGAAAAATAAATAAAATGACAGATTTGTTTCTTAGAGAGATGCAATCCAGCACTACTGGTGCTTTTGTAAGTTTGTGAGGACTTTAAGAAATTTCTCTTAGATAAGTTACGATCTTAGCTTTCCTTAACTGGGTCTCACAGACCCTTTAGAAGTAGCACATGACCCCCTCATCTTCCTCTTTACTCTGTTCCACAGCCAGAGGTAAAAAACAATGGCTGTAGTTGCACAGGATATATATTCACAGCTGAATGCTTGTATTGTTCCTTAGTGCAACACTGAGGGTCTTGATTCTGCACTGGCAGATCCCTTTGGTCCCTTCTTATTCCCCAGCAATCCCTGGGGCATCAGATCAACACTGCTGACTTGCCTATGATGATTATTTGGCTGTAATAACTGAGCTCTATAGGACTGAGAGAATCATTTTAATGTCCTAGGCATTCCCAGTGGAGCATTTGGTTCAATATGACTCAGAAAAGATGTAAGTCAACAGAGCTGACATGGTCCTGTTGAAGTATAACATGCAGAAGAGGCAATCCCCACCCTTGAGTGAGACTCAGCTTTGAGATGCAATGATGAGGAGGCATGGCATTGATGTGCCTGAAAAGCACTGGACTTCTCAGTGACAGCAGTGGTAGAAGTGGTAGCTCCAAGATGAGAGTGGGAGAAGATCCAAACAGGCAACCAGGAGAGGAGTTCAGGAACAGCACAGGCAGCAGGAAGGAAATGGGAGAAACCAAAAAGAAGGTGCTGGGAAGGAAAAAAAGTCCTGAGTTTTATCTAGCCTTTTCCTTTTTATAATAACCTTGATAGTTTGGGTTTGGTTTTTTGGTTTTTTTTTGGTTTGTTTGGTGTGGGGTTATTTTGTTGTGGGCTTCTGGATTTTTTTGTGTGTGTTTTTGTGTGTTTGTTTTTATTTTGTTTTTACAGTATAATCTAGACAACATGATGCAAGCTGTGATCTTTGTGTCCACTGGGCATAGCAAGTGTTAGTCAGAGCTGCAGCAGATTTTGTTAGGCTAAGCAATAGGCTCCTCTCCCTTGGAGTGGGTAAATGAAGGATTCCCAGCAGCCAGCACTCCACAGGGATAAAGCATGGCAGGGATAAAGCATGGAGAGCAGAGATTTGACAGACTGCAGTGTTATGGCATCAGTGTTGAGCTACTTGCTTACAGTGACTAAGTAAATTGGCACTTGGGTGACGTTTATCAAGGGTATTATGTTGGACCACAATCCCAGGACTGTGGATCTTTCCTTATTCTTAATAGAAAGTGTAATCTACCTCTAGAGGATAACAAATAAGTAAAGTTCATAGCTATTATTAGCTTCAGATATGTTCAGTGTGAATATTGAACACGGCAAGTTATCTCACATTCATGTAAATTACATTGACTAGAAAATACTAATACTCTCCCGAAGATAACAAATATATAAGTAAAATATTCTAATCTAGTGATGCTAGTGTGTCTGGGGAGGACTGTTACAATATGAAATTTAAATGAATCACAGAAGTTGAATGTTAGATGAACTTTCCAGGTAGTGATATCTTCAGCTGTGCACCCAGGCAGGTGAATAGCACACTGCAGAAATTAAGAACTCACTCTGTAGTGAGAACCCCTCTTTCAACCATTGCCCAAATGCAGGACTTCCCACCTTTTCCTGGATTTTCCAATTAGATCAAGGAAACACAATAACTTAATTCTTTTTTTTTTTCCCTCTCAGAATTTCATTTTGTATATTTGTTTTGCTGTATATATGAAGTTGTTCATCTCTGCAACTTCTGTTAGCGAGGAATGAATGAATAAAGTCAAATGAACTGAATGAGTTGCCTGAAGAATAGTGTGAAATTTACTTGAAAAATCATTCAGCAGTTGTTTGAGACAACAAAGAAAACTGAGAGAAGTCAGTTGCGTGTTTATAGAGGTGGTCAGCAGCTTTCCCATTGGTCTGCAGCTGCTCTCCTGTTCTGCAGCTGCTCTCCTGTTCTGCACACATGCAAGTGGGAGAGCTTGTGATTTTTGCCAGGCAGCTGTGCAGCAATCGGTTAGGCTGAGGCTGTGCTAGCCCCAGGAAGATGGCTCAGGGGAAAGATTTACAAATGTATTTTCTTAGTTTAATGTGCTACTTTCTAAAATGAGATTTTCACTTAATTTACCCCCAAGGCTGAGAGTTCAGAGCTCACGCCCACAGTCCGCGTTGTAAAGTAAAATAATGCCCAGCCAAACTGCTGGGACAATGAGAAATTATTCTCCTCCGTTTCTTTGTGCACAACTCACTGTATTTCTAGTGGAGATGAAAGGTACTGGGCTGGCATCCTTGGAGAATAAAATCCTTCACTGGTTTGTGAAGTTCAGTGCAAGATTTCACACAGGATTCACCACTGAGCTGCATTTCTGGCCAGACGGGTGCCAGACTAATTCCATCATCTACAGTTTACTCAGTCCTTGGCTGCCTGGAAACTCCCAGAGTTGTTCATTAATGTCATTCCTGATCATACTTTTTGTAATGTAGATAGCAGTTCCCCAGGACTGCCCTGGACCCAGGCATTCCACACAGACCCTAAACAGCTGTCAAATGATGACAGTGTTCAGTCACTGCTGAGTTTGACCAGATCTGAGACAATAACCTTGAGAGCTAAGACTCGGTATGGATTTGCAGCCCTGGGGCATGGGAGACAAAAATATTGAGAACAGTAGAAGAAAGCTGCTTTTAGCTAATAATGAAAGACAAGTGCTGTGAAGAATGTATGAAAGCATTGATTCATTTCATAAGTGTTTGCTTAGTTAACAAACATAATTGTTCCCTTTTCTTACTTGATGTTCAAAAATTTGTGATATTCTGAGATTGGTCGTGTTTCAAAAGATACAGGTATTTGAATTTTCATATCAGCAAAATGGAAAAGAACAAGGACTGAAATCATGACCTGTTGAGGTCAATGTAGTTTTGCCATTGACAGTCAATTGAGGCATTTTTCTTCCCCAGGCACATTGTGAATTGCAAATAAGATATTAATTCTCTGATTTAATCTTTTTAGTCATCTGTAGTTGACAAAATATACTTGTCAATCTGAGACTTTAACCAGAAGGAAGTGGTTTACAAGCAACTGAAGCATGTTCCTCCAAGACTTACAAAAGCAATAAACTAGCAAAACCAGTATTTATCCATTAATAATTTTGGCCAGAAAAAGATATGAAACAGGAAATCAGAACTCTCATTATTCAAAGAATGTATTGGAAATTTCCCCAAATTTCTTTAAATGCTAGAACAAAATTTGCTTTAACATCAATAATGTTTGCTGGGTGATTCATATGTTATTTCTGAAAAAGCTGTCTCCATACAGCAGACATACACAAAACAAATAAGAAGAACTTTCTAGTTTTGTACCTTTTCTGCTTTATATTACTCTTTGCCTTGAATCATCAGTCTATCCTCCAAACTGTTATTCATAGTGGAGAAGAATTAAAACGTGGTTCTTGAATATTGTGCCCTTCTCATAAGAGAGTATTTTTTCAAATATGTTGTATTGTATGACTTTTTGTTTTTTTTCAATCTCAGGCTCTTTACGTATGTAATTTACTTTGAGGAGGCCTCTAATTCCTCCTTCTCTCATTTTTCTGTCTCTCTTACTGTTTTGACTGCAGAGAAGGAAAGTTTCCTTATACATTTTTCTTCACTGATCCATGGAAACTACAGATTCACAGAATGGTAGGGAAGGGACCAGAGTTGGAAGAGACCTCTGGTGATCATCTAGTCCAATGCCCCTCCTAAAGCAGTTTCACCTAGATCAGGTTGCACAGGATCACATCTAGGAAGGTTTTGAATATCTCCAGAAAAAACAACTCCTGTTCTAGTGCTCTATCACCATCATAGTAAGGAAGTTTTTCCTCATGTTCAGATGGAACCTCCTGTTTTCCAGTTTGTGCCTGTTGCCCCTTGTTCCGTTGCTGGGAACCACTGAAAACAGTCTGGCCTCATCCTCTCAACACACACTCTTTAGATATTTATGAACATTGATAAGATCCTCTCCCAGTCTTCTCTTTTCCAGGCTAAACAGCCTATGTCTATGTCTGATGTCTAATCAGAAGCATTAAAAAGAAATGTGTCTGTTATCCTTGCCTTTGAAAATGAATCTCTTTGCCCTTATAACTATCATTTTGATTGCAGATCCATGATCTGTTATATGTGTTTATTTTAAAGATTCAGTTACCTTTTCTTATTTCCTTGTAATTCCCAAAGTCTGAAGTAGGACCACCAAACACAGATGTAGTGCTCTAGCCAACAATCAGTGATATAACGGGAACTATGAATGGTGTAAATATGTGTTCTCAGGCACATATTGCCAAAGGACCGGTAACTTATTCTAGGGACTTGAGCCAAGGAAGAAAGTAAAGGATACTGGGGAACAATGGCAGAAGCCACCAGGGTGTCTGGGAAGGTCTGGGAGTGTAAAACCTGTAGAAATAATACTTTGGGGTTTTTTTGCTACACTGTCTGAGACACCTCTTAACAGTCACACTCCTCCCTCACAGTGGTCAGCATGAAAAGATTGGTCTTCAGTAATTATTTTCGCCAACAATAACACCTTAGACTTGTGATTGAGAACCCAGGCTAACAATAAATTGCTGTAGAGTAGTAATTGCTTATCAGTTGAGTTGCAGCAACCATTCACCTCCGTGCTCATGGCCTGTGAGAAAGTGCGATGTGGCAGAAACTGGTGTTAGAGGTTCGTTGTAGCAATGGTTGTGTTGTTTTTGTATGTAACCACTGGCCTTCCTCTCACCTGATTGCTACCAAGTCTCTGCTGAATGATACTGCTCCCAAGGCAGCAGTTACTGTGCTGCTTTTGTGAGCACTTCTCACCTACTCTACTGCAGAGTCACAGCATTGCCAAGATTGGAAAAGACCTTTACCCTGTGAATTTCTAAATAGGAACAAATAGGCAAGGAGCGTGGAAGATCTGACAAATGACTCAGTGTGTGTATATTCAGGCCATTTTCCAATGCACAGGTATTTTCGGGCACCTCAGAATGCTGTTATATTTATGAAGATATTTGGCCATTCAGAAGTCTAGTTAGTCTTCTCAGGGCTGTTAGCAAAAAACTTTGGTCCACCTCAAAGCCTGTATTAGTTACAGGAAATAAACAAACACATGTAATACATCTGGATTTGCCCTTTTGAGTCATCTTGAAATCACAACCAGCTGATAGTTCAAAAAAGATGTTACCAAGTCATATTTACTTACTGTCAATTTAATTTAATAGAACCCATACACTATAATTAATCTGCTTTTGTTGCAGATAGGCATTTCATATCTGTCTATCTTGAGAGACATCTATACTGTTGGTCTCTAGAAATCCTTTGGTATCAGTAGGATTCAGGACCAATAGAGAGCCAACATCTGAAATTTACAGGCACTGATGCCTAACAATTTTCATAGGCATTGATACCTTTCAAAATTGATAGGCTTCTGTACCTGTCAGTCTTGAGACTTATTTTTATACTGGTAGGCATTGAGCCCTATCAATAGCAAGACCTTTGGATCTTAATAAGTATCAATACCTATAGATTAAGACACCTATTTTTGGCACAGATACAAATAGCTGTTGATGGATAGCTATAGATCAGAAGGCATATATTCTGATCTAAATAAATGACTATACCTATTAGTCTCAAGACCAATTTTGATACCAGTAGACATCAAAATCTATAGATAGTGACACCTTTTGTTATCAACAGGCACCAATGTCTGTAAATTTCAAGACCTATTTGTAAACGTTAATATCAACATCTAATAATAGGCATTGATACCTTTTGATCTCAGTAGGCATCTACACGTATCTGTCTCAAGAGATTTCTTGATAGCAGTACACACCATGACCTCCAAGTAGTGAGATATTTCAGTATCTGTGGACATCAATGCCTATCAGTTTGGATGCCTATTAATAGACATTGGTATCTATAGGTGCTGGCCGATAAAGGTAAGCGTGGATAACCGAGGTCTGTTCCTGTCAGTCCTGAGTCTGATTTGGATACTGTTAGCACCAACATACATCAACAATGAGATCTTTCAGTATCATTAGTCATTGATGCCTATCAATTTCAACACCTATGCGTGAACATCAATGTCTATTGATAGATATTGGTATCTTTGATTTCAATAGGTATAAAGACCTATTGACACAGAGGCTGCTTTTGATATAAGTAAGCACTGAGATCTATAGATAGCAAGACTTTTAGATATTCGTAGGCATCAACACTTTTGATCTCAATAGGAATACAAACACTTTGGTCTCAAGGAACTTCCCAATACTGATAGGAACAAAGACCTATAAATAGTGAGCTCTTCTGATGTAGACAGGCATCGAGACCTAACAATTTCCACATCTACCTCAAGGTGTTTATATTAATATGTTATTATTGCATTAATGTCTATTGATAGGCATTGATACCTTCTCAGCTCAGTGGTCATTCATATACTTCAGTCTCAAGAAATTTTTTTTATTGGTAGAAATCAAGACCTAGAGATAGTAATACCTCTCAATATGGATAGACTTAAATACCTATCAATTGCTGACTTCATATTGGTTAAAGGACATTACATTTCCTACAATATTTTAGCGATTATCTTGTAATGTACTAACATTTAAAAGGAATACTGTATGCTCCCCAGCTAAATATGGCTGCAAATTAGTACTTCCCCAAAACTTCAGAGGAAATTAAGTGAAGAAATTATGTGAAATAATGAAAGTTATTCTTAGAATAAGAAAATTACAGAATATACTCCAGTTAATAACCACGTTTTCATGAAAAAAATATTATCTAAGTGCACATGAATTTCCTGATAAGTATCAGTATAATTGCAAAAGATTAAATCATATTACACGTAAGAGTAGTTGTAACGTAATCAACCACTGATGACTCCATTTCTTTTCCTCTGTTATGCATTTGTATAGGTAGACAGAACAATTAACAAGTTATAAACCAGTTCACATTGATTTGTAAAACTCTGGTTCAAAGCAGAGCAAAATCCCCGACGGGCAGCAGAACTAAAATTGCACTGTGGCAAAAAAACCAAAAACAACAAATAAAAAAACCCCAACAAACTCCCCAAATTAACTCTGTTCCACTTTTTTGCCCTACTTTTTGTGAAAGCCTGTAGATTAGCTGCTGCTTAGAGTTCTAACACAGAGCAAAGCATTTTTGTTACCCACTTAGCAGTGCTACTCATCTCTGCTATAGAAAATATCAATGTTAGTGCACTTTCACTAAAAAGCACTCAAGTATTCTAAAAAAAACAGAAACAAATATCTTTGATCTAAAATCCAGCACTTATGTATACAAGAAATATAACTTGAAGCTTACTAATGCATTTTCTGTGTCCCTTTAATTTGTGGTGAAATAAAAATAAAGTCACTTCATAAAAACTGTACTTATTAGTATGTCACGTATCTGTATTCTTTCTAGGAGGATCTTCATTTCTTGCCATTTTTGTCATGTTTGTTATGGTTTGCATTTGTTGGGCTCCACTGGCAATGTTTCACTGAAATAATATTGAAATAGCACAACCTAGCGCTGTTCTGTGGATCACTGCCTTTTACTCACCGGTTGTTCTGTAGGCAGTGATATTATTCTTTCGTACATCATTACAACTTGTTATTGAGATGTTAAAAAAACCTATAAAGTCTCCAGTACCTAGATATGCAAGAGGGTGAGAGAACTGCATTGGATGCTGAAAAGTTGGGAGCATCCTCAATTGGCAGGGCTTTGCAGAGGCTCATCTCCTTCAAGAGCTAATCATCTCACAACTCACTTTTGGAATGCAAATAAGTTCTTCATTTAAACAACTGTTTGGTTTTCAAATAAACACTGATTTTTGGAGGTGCTTTCTTTCCCTTTTTTTTTTCTTTTAGTTTGAGCTGTTTTTTGAACTACAAAACTACATGTGATTGAAGAGAGAGAGCTGAAATCACCTCTTACTCTCAGAGTTCTAAATCTTGAGCTGGGTTTCTACTTGGGTAGATTTTCTTCACCATTTCTTTTTATTTCACTCTATATATCCTTTTAATTAAATTGGGTGCTTGCTAGAGCTGCTCAGCTTGAAGGTTTTGACCCCTAATATGTTAGAGAAAATGTAACTTCTGCCTTATTGTCTCCTCAGCGAGCCTCAGTGCTGACTAGGAGAGATCATGTGCAGTGACCTTGGTTTATGGACTGTAAAGGCACGCTTTGCTCCTGGATCTTGGCTGTGGCAGCTCACCAGAGGCATACCAGCAGGCAGCAGTGACAGGCCCTGTAGTCACACAGGGCCTGGCATTGTACAGAGATTTCCAGGGCACTTCCATAAACTTGGCCAGTCATCACATATCGGCCTTGAGTTACCATGAGCCCAGCAATTCAGATCAGAACAAGGTCCCCTCACAAAACAGCTTCCTCAGGATCCGCTTTATTTCAGGGTACCATGGAGGGAAGGTGTGTGCCAGGTTGCTAACTAAGTTTCCAAACAGAGGACTTGTTCTCTGTACTTGTAACAAGATCATTAGGGCTGCTCTCTGCAAGTTCAACTAACAGATCTGCATACATGCCTAAATCAAGTTTTGGGTTTTTTTCCCCTCATTCCCATGTGCCCACTGTGCATTGCACATCATCCTTATTCAGTCTGTACAAACAGCATCAAACACTTGCACACTTTGAATCACTTTGAATCCTGAGTGGCCCACTCCTTTGAGGACATTACCTAATTCTCTGACCCATCCCATATTACTCATTTTACCACTTGCTAATTTTGACTTACTATCTGAATGCTCCCAGAGCACGGGTACTCAGGCTTTATGCATATTCTTTATTTTATTTGAACTACTGAAACATTATCTCTTCTTTCTTTCTGGATACATTACATGACAAAACATAAACAAATCATAGGTGATAAATTAAATATTATATCTGAATGCCCTCTGCAAGGTTTTTTCTCACCTTGTCAAGAATGACTCTCCATTTGTCCAATGCATTTACAGTTGTTCTAGGTTTATATGTTAGGATCTGTGGCAAAGTCTGTATAGCAGAAAGGTGTGCAGCACTTTGGGATGACTAAAGGAGAAGCTGTTGGCTTCAATAGCCTGTTACTGAATGGGCATGTCTAGCAAGTCCCTTCAATTTTAAAGAAGATTGAAAATAATGCAGATTCCTCAGGTGAACCTTCTCTGTCTTGCTTGCCACTTCAGAGTGAAACACACATATATGTAATAAAGGGTATGTAATGAAAAGCCAATCTGTAGCTGACGGAAGCATGAGTGGCTGTAATGTGGCTAGCATGAGAAAGTCAAATCCGAGGCCTTCTGTTCAGACATGCACTCAGATACCACTGAGTCTGGACCTATTTTCTTCAGCTGGTCACACAGACACATCCAAATGAATACATGGCAAGTCTAACACTGCACATGGACATGAGCTTCCTAATCAGTGAGCCTGTGATAGCTCTGAGCTCAACAAGACGCAGCCCTCAATGAAGAGGAGCAATTCCTCATGTTCATCTTCTAGAAATCTCCCAGCAAGAAAGCCAGTAGCAGTGATTCCCTTTCTTTCTTCAGCCTGTTTCCAAGGGAGTCAAAATACATACCTACTTGTTCAGGACTAATACTGAAGAATCCATGTGGCGATGGATGCATGACCTTTACTTGTTGCTCCAATGAGATATTTGTGGAGTTTTAATATGCCAGCCATCACTGTGAATTATGGTCACTTAACTGGTGCACCAGAGAAGCAGCTACTGTCCCCTGTCAAGCTTGGGAACAAGTGGGTGTTATGTGCTATATAAACACCTCAGGAAACAAAGTCCCTGCAACAACTATCACATTCAGTGAGGACAAGTCATGTTATGCCCGAAGCTGAAAGCTACAGCAGCAGTTTCCAGTTTTTAGTGCTTCAAAATTTTTATTGCCAGTTAAATAAAAGCAAACCAAAGTTTTGATCTAAATGAAGCCTGTAATTTTGTGGGACCCAGTGGCTACATTTTTCACATGGTTGTAGGAAGGGAATGAAATCTCTGGACGGCACTTATTATCCATTCTCCTAGGCATTCATTCCGTATTCTGATAAAGATCAGCCTTGGGCTTTCTGGTTATTGATCTAAGCCAAAAGGTAGATTTCTCAGCTCCAGCAAGTGTTACTGCTAATATATTTTCCTTCCACATTAATACTCTTTCTAATTTCAGCTTCAAGAAGCAGCAATAAATTGCAGTCTGTGGCTTTAGCTTGTAAAAGCGGAGTGGACTGTATGAATATGTGTTGGATAGCTTATCACAGCCTGCTGCAAAATCCAATTAATTCTGAGGTTATTATGCCTTTCTCCACTACAGCTATTCTAATTGGGGGGGAATAATGTTGAATGTCCACCTCAGTGCTGGAAAAACACTAAATCTCAATTAGCTAAGATCGCATCAAACTTGCCTATAGTATCTGCTAAAATGCATTGGGGTGTTTGAGCTTGTTATCTAAACTTCTAGGCAGGAAATGGTCAGTATTCCTGCATACATCAATGAGAGCTACCTTTAAATACAATTGCATATCTTAAATCACTTGACTGGGCCAAGTGCTGGCTCCCTCTCCTATGAAAATGGGCTGCGAGAGTTGGGGTTGCTCAGCCTGGAGAAGAGAAGGCATTGGGGAGATCTTACAGCGGCCTTCTGAGGGGTGGTGGATGGGCTATAAGAAAGCTGGAGAAGGACTTTTTACAAAGGCATGTGGCGATAGGACAGGAGGTAATTGCTTTAAACTGAAAGAGGGTAGATTTAGATTAGATGTAAGGAATAAGTTCTTCACTATGAGGGTGGTGAGGCACTGGAACAGGTTGCCCAGATAAGCTATGCATGCCCCCTCTCTGGAAGTGTTCAAGGCCAGGTTGGATGGGGCTTTGAGCAACCTGGTCTAGTGGAAGGTGTCCCTGCCCATGGCAGAGAGGTTGGAACTAGATGACCTTTAAGGTCCCTTCCAACCCAAACCATTCTATGATTCTATGATTCCTCATTGGATAGGACTGTTGCAAACTTGTGTTTCTTCTGACAGGCTATTTCCCCACAGGCAGGGTGCCCTGCCCACATGAACTGTTTGTCCTGCTGGTGTTATAGATATGGCCAGGAAGTGTTGGCCCGATCTCCTTGCACAGCCCTGCAAGAAAAAAAGGGTCTGTACCCTGCAAAGAGAAGGTGCAGCCATGCACCCAAGGTATGGCAGAGATGATGTTGACTGGAGACCAGGAAACCAAATTAAGATCTTATTACTGGTCTTCTGGTGCAGTGCACCCATGTGGTCCCTTTCTTGGGGTCCTGTCCAGATACATGGGATTTTACTCCATCTCAAGTCTTAAACAAATCAATTGAGAGCACATGAAGATGGGCTAGAAAGTACACTGGGTCCACTATTCAGTGAGTCTGATAGGAAAAAAAAAAAAAAAAAAAAAAAAAGAGCAAGCTCTTTTTCTGTTTTTAACATACAGATTTCTGAATTACTTCTTAAATATCTGGAGGAATGTGCAGCACTTCCTACAGACAGATTTAAGGAGCAAATCACACCTTCCCAGTATACATGGTTTATTATGTGCACTAGTATTATAAAATCTCAGTTAATTGCCGTGAATTATTTGCTTCTTGTTGCTCCTTGGTATTTATGGGACAAAGATCAAGTCTAAACATATCTTTTTGATCTTTTAGTGGATTTTGTAAAAGCAAGGGTAATAAAACTCCATCTGTATCTCTACATATTTGAACATTATTAGAGTTGAGTTTTTCTTAAGCTGTTGATGTAGAGAAAGAATAAATTTCTTTTCCATAAGCTACAAAACAAGTACCAAACCTAGCATTAAACATAGTTACACAACTCTGTGAATGATAATAACCCTTTGTTTCATTATAGAGCTGACATGAGTTTTTCTAGAGGATACTAATAGAAATGTTTCAGAAGCAGTTAGTGTTAAACAAATGGTCTGGCTCTTGGGTGACATTAGCTAATCAGATATAAATGAGGGCTTGAAAAATAGGATAAAAGCAACTTAGTTTGTAAACTGAATAGAAGTGAAATGATTTTTGCTTGCCCTTTATATTCTGTGGGAGCCTTCTCAGAAACAAGCTAGCTATTTGAAGAAAGAAGACAATGACATTTGTCTGAATCTTTTCACATTCACCTGAATCTGTACACACCATATTTAAGTTTTATTTTTATTATGCAGCTCAAGTTCACAGTCTTGAAGCAATTGGAAGGCTGAAGCTACCTTCCGGCCATAGGCTACCAAGTTACCTCAGAGCCATGCAGACAGCCTTGAATTAGCTACTTCACAATTGAAGGGCCAAGAACAGACCAGGCCTCGACAGCTTCTGGTGTGGAAGAGAAGAGGCAATGAGCACAAACAGAAACACAGGAAGGTCTGTCTGAACATTAGGAAACACTTTTCTTACTCTGAGGGTGAATGAGAACTGGAATAGGTTGCCCAGGGAGATTGTGGAGTCTCCTTCCTTGAAAATATTCAAAAGCCATCTAAATGTAGTCCTGGGTAACTGGCTCCACAACCAAGCGGGGTGGACCAGATGCCCTCCATAGGTCCCTTCCACTTCAATAAGTCTGTGATTCTGTGAAAAGGAGTAATGACTCAGGGAAAGAGTCTGCTTCTGTTGCTCCTATCTTGGAGCCAGAGATACAAAATACCGTAGTGTCTTATATTTATATAACATTTATATTTTGGTAGGGTGACTGCCAAGAGTCACCGTGCCATTTCCACAGCCCATAGTCTAACCTTTTCCTCAGCAGAAGAAGCCAGCCTGACTATCAATGGCTCTGACACAGGAGCCATTGGCAGAGAAAGAATTTATTGGCAGAGGCAAAATCCCAGCAGTTTGCCACCCTAAGCAGCTGCCTACTCTGCCCATGGCAGTCCAGTCTACAGCTCGTCCAGATTATGTTCTTATGCATCCAAATGTTGTTTCTTCTTGACTGCATACCTTTTCACAGCCCACAGAATCTCTCCTCCAATTGCAATTTTTTTTAGTAGCTTCAGAGTGGACTGCCTTAAAAATCTTCAAAATCCATTACTGGATAATTTTTTTTTATTTTTTTTTTTTTTAACAGAAGCGTAACCAGAAACATATTATTATGAGGAGTGGCACTTTTTAAAAACTAGTTTAACTAGAATTAATACTTATCCTGACAAGGTTCAAAGGGTTACTAAAGCTTTTCCATAACCTGTAATTGGGTATCATATTTTCCACAAACTCATTAGACTGTATCTGTGAAAAATGATTTTGCAGCAGATAGCACAAGCCCCTTTCATGCTGAGTCCATGCATAATACAATGATCTCAGTCACAGTACAAGGTGCTGCAACCAACTGAATTTGTTGCTGACAATTCATGGCAACCTGAATTTAGATTTGTTGTGCAATACAAGGAAATGATAAAAAATGATCATTGGGCAGTTGTGATCTCAAATTGACCTTATTAATGTTCACATTTGAGAAGATTTTCCACATAAGTATTTACAACTATAAGGAGAAAAAAAGAGTGTAATCTATGCCAAATTGCTCTGTAGGCTGTTGAATGACATCTCCAGCCTAACCTCTTCAGCACTTAGACCCTGTGCAGTTCTGAAGCCAGTGCTGCTTAGGCTGTTATACCTGACAGTTCTGTTTATTCATGAAAACCATGATAAGAAATACCCTTAAGATGGCCACATTCAAAAAGTCCATGATCTGTAGGTGACATCTGTTCTATGTGCTTAATCAGCTTGGGACCTTCAATGCAGGCATGTACATCAGGAATGTTTCCATGTTGCTCTCAGCATGGCTCTCATGCAGCAAAAGGATATGAGTGAATCTCAGTAGCAGGAAAAACAAATCTTGCTCTGCTTGCACTGTGCTCTGGTTTCCAAATTCACTCATGTCTCAAGTTCTCTCCCAAAGATATCTGCAGTTTCACAGTGATCTCTCATGAAATACTCATGTAGTTAAATTTTACAAATCCTGACCTTAAATATTGTAGACACTAAATACATACCTGGATTCAAAGAGAGACTAATTTCAGAAAATCCACAGACATATCAGGAAGTCCATGTGATATATGGGTGAAAAAGTAACTGAGGAAGAAGATTTAGATATGAATGTCTTCTGTTCTTCTCTAAATATCTTCTGTTAGCTATGTCAGAGTGGTGACTTAGCTAGCTCTTTGACCTGACCCAGTATATCTGTCTTCATACTACAGAGCTTTGTTTACTCAAGGGAAAGACACACATGCCTTACTTACGCACTCTGAATTGTTCCTTGGTGAATACAGGGGACCTGGGTGCCTATACTAGATGACTGAAGTTTGAAAGTGTGCCTCTGTTGTGGTTTCACCCAACAGGCAGCTAAACTCTACACAGCCGTTCACCCACTCTGTGAGATGGGGGAGAGAATTGGGAAAAAAAAAAGGTTAAACTCGTGGTTGAGATAAAGACCATTCAATAAGAAGAAAAGGAAGGGGGTGGGGGGAATAATAAAATATTCAAAACAAATGACACAGAATACAATTGCTCATCATCTGCTGAGTGATGCCCAGTCAGACTCTGATCAGCAGGCCACCACTCCCCAGATAACTCCTTTCCATTTGTTTTTGTTCAGCTTGATTTCATATGGTATGGAATATCTCTTTGGGCAGTTGGGGTCAGCTGTCCTGACTGTGTCTCTCCCAGCTTCTTGTGCGCCCCAGCCTCCTCTATAGCAGGAGAGTATGAGAGGTTGAAAAAGTCCTTGACTTAGTGTAAGGATTCCTCAGTAACAACTAAAACATCAGGGTGTTATCAACATTATTCTCACCCAGAATCCAAATCACAGCACTGTATCAGCTCCTAGGAAGAAAATTAACTCCATCCCAGCTAAAACAAGGACAGCCTGTACTGCAGGGAAGCCTCTACTTCAGCCTTGGGAAATGAAAAGACATCATAGAAGAGGAACAGATTTGCACAGTTTGGCCTGGTAGTCTGATGAAGGTCCAAAGGAAATTATCCTGGATTTTAATTGGTAGCATGAGATATTCCTTCACCTTGTAAGCCACCACATCCTCCCTGCTTTGGACCTGCCTGCTGGCAAGGACTATCAGATGAGACGTGAGCCCTGGGTCTGTTTCAGTGACTTAAAGCTGCAGGAACACCATTCGTCAAAGCATCACCCAGACCAGGGGCTGAGATGTCTCTTACCAGTGGGTCAGCTCACACCCCCAGATCACAAACATGTTCCCCCAGTGATGTGAACTAATGGAGTTTTAAATAAAACTCTCGTCTCCCTTCTTTAAGGTTTTGCAGCACTGAAAGTTCAGATTTAGGTATCTAGATTTGAACGCTTGTGAGTCAGTCCTTTATGGGAACTATTCATAAATAAATTAATTTAGTTTTTATAAAAAGTTAGCAGCCCAAGACAATTAATATGAAAGATTTAACCAAGATGACTTAGATGACATTATTCTGGGAATAAAATTCAGCGTAATTGTGATTTGTGGGTTTGAAGAGAAAGACCTTTAAATCCTGGTTAATCTGATAGAAACTTGTATTGCCATTCTCAAGCACTGCAAAATGTCGAGGCTGGCTCCAAACATCCATGATGTAATTTCAAATATTGCTAGCTCTTTGTTTCCTTAACTAACAGTTTATTTTTAAATATGCCTTCAGTTTGATTGGTTTTACCTACAGAGATCGTATTTCCATGCACTATTCTGATGTGAAGAAAGTGAAAGAAAAAAAAGGCCACACTTTCAAATCAGCAGCTGAGATTTCATGAGGGGGAAAAAAAGCAAAAAAAAAATTTCTAGAGATTTGTGTGCCCCTTCAAACTAAAGAATATGGCAAGATTTGTCATGAGCACTGAGAAGGGTAAAATGTTAATGGCAATCTGACTGTATGGTTCCTCCTCTGAGATGGAAAACTTCATTTTCTAATGTCAAGTTCTACTGGGGGGTGTGAGGTTTGCCCTTACACTTAGAAAACTATTCACAAAATAGTCACCTCAGGGAAAGGAAAAGAGAAAGGGAAAGGGAAAGGGAGAGGGGGAGGGAAAGGGAAAGGGAAAGGGAAAGGGAGGCAAACTGCTGTTTCTCTCTTAGATATGGAGATCAGAGAGCAGATATGACCAGAGGACAAAATTGTTCCTAGTTTTGACAGGCCACAAATAACACAGAAGGAGAGGAAGAAAGGTGAAAGCAGCTCTCCTGGAAACACCTATGATCAGTCTGCAGGCAGGCTGCAGCATGAGATGTGGAGACTTTTTGTTCACTTGCTTTTTCCCCGGATGCTTCAAGCTAATCAGTCACTTAGAGAGCAAGCTAACATATGTCCCCCCGATAAGCTCTGAGCTGTGTTACCAGAAGCGCTCTGTGCTGTATAACCTTACTTATTTAATTAGTTTACTTAGTTGCCTTACAGTTAAGTTACTTGCAGAGTATTTAAACATACGACAGAACAGCCTCAGCTTTCATGCTACCTGTGCGTTCATAGGAAAGTAAGAATAATAAGTCATTTTAATATAGTTAAAGGGACAAGGAAGATGAAGGTGTCTTTTTTTTTTGTGGCCTGCTGGAGCCAGCCCTGCCCCAACTTTGATTCTGCAGGGGAGTGGATGGCCTGATTTCAGCACAGACAGTGGATGTTTTCTCTGCTGAGATTGCCGCTGTGGCCAGTACAGCAATTAATGTCACTGAGGTCACCGAGCAGACATCAGGTGGTAACAATTTTCAGTTGCCACTGACCTGCCTGGATCCTAGCCAGACCTAGAAATTGAAAGGTTTGCAGGCTGCTACCAGTCCACTTAGATACATTTTGCTTAACATATTTCAAGCTACATAACAACAGAAGAGAGGAGAAAATCAAAGGCAAGCAGATGTTGCAGGGATGATAAACAAAGAGGCAAGGGCAGTGGGAAATTGGATTGGCAGGCAAATTATATGGAGAGATACAGACTTAGAAAGGAGTAGTTTCAGATGTCTATCTGTCCCTGGTTATCAGTTGTGCACCCATCCCATATAGTTTTAATACCAAAAGATCATGTGCAGTGTCTGGTTCTCAAATATATAGGATTTCTTTCTGCAGCTGATACCCTAATCTGCAAAGCAAGATATTTTTTGTTGGCAATTAGTAGTGCTGTGGTGAGTCACTCCTCTACTGGTGGTTCACTCCCTCCCTCTCTGCCATAAATGCTTCTAAGAATAGCTGCTATAGAATTATCTTTCATCTAGGGAGATAGACCAAAATAGCAAACTCTGTCTCTAAAAGTTAGGATCCCCTAAAAGTCCTTGTTAGTGATTAGCACACTATTAGACTAGGAAAAGTAAAAGCTTGAAAGTACCTAACAGATGTGTTCCTTATCAGTTTATTTTTCACTAGGTTTTATGCTTTAAAAGTACAATAAAATATAAAATTTCACATTATGTCCTGATTCTGCTGGTTTCTTTTGAAAAGCAGTACATGAGCCAAAAAGAAGGTCAGAAGCTGTGCCTATGACAGTAGGCACTTGTTGCTTCTGTGGTGCTGAATTTTGCAGTCAGCTTCGGTGCTTAATAACTCAAGTCACTCTAAAAAGTGATCCCATCAGAACTGGCACACAAATTTTGCCTGAAGATTTCAACACACAAACCCATTGCAATTCTTTATTTTTTTTTTTTTATTATTTATTTTTTTTTTTACTGTGATATCAATGACAGTACAGAAAGTGTGCTTTACACAACAGAATAAGTAGCACCCAATTGACTGAACTTGTGGACTCAACCCACCTAGGCTGATGTAGTTTTGCATGATCCTGTGCAGCTCTGTAGGCTTGCCAACCTCTTTAGATTCTACACTTTAGATAACAGGGATAATTTGCCACAGTGATGTTTAGTAACTGATTAATCTCCAGAAATTTTGAAACTATGACTTTTGAGGTGGCATTTTGTTAGTTTGTTTACCCCCTTTAGAAGGTTTGAAGGTAGCTAATAGGCCTATGTTCTTTATTTAGCAAACCAAGAACCTCAGAGTTCTCTACTCTTCCTCTGAACTTTCACAATGAAAAAGCCAAGGTTATGCTCTCACATGCACTGAGATCTCAGTTCTGCATGTGAGTTCAGCTCTGTCTTCTTTTGCAAGTATTTCCTCAAAAGCCATACAGAGTGAATAGATAGCCCCATTCTCTTCTTAAAATAAGCAAGTTGTGTAGGTTATATATAAATTAACTATTTAAGTCAAAGCGGCTAATACCAGAAGAAGAGCCTCTTAGACCAGAAGAGGTAAAGAAGGGGCGAACGTACAAACGTGGGTAAACGCATTGAAGAATATGGGCTGGTCCATGCCATTTCCCCTGCCACCTATGCTCTACAAGATGTATGTTGTGTTCCAAGGAGTTTGCGCAACTTTATTGTTTTTGCCTGTAAAGCGTCACGCGGTAGACAGAATGGGTGACAGGAAGAGAAGAAAAGGTAACGTAAAGAGAAAGGAAAGAGAATTATAGCTACCACCACAAGTCCAAGGCATTCCTATGGTCCCAGGTCCAGTCAACGTCCTGCCAGTCCTTCCAATCGTTGTGATCCTTGCTGGGGAAGCTTCCTAATTTGGTTGCTAAGAAGCCATCTTTTATACCAGGCAACACACCTCACTCCTTCTCTGTCCCATGGCTTTCAGCCAATATCCACCTTTCCCAAGCAAGGTTTCCATGCATGCCCAAGAAGGAGTGTCTGAGGTGTGGTTTGCCTTAGAGGCAAATAGCTTTTGACCAGGAGATGTCTTTTCATATCATAAAGATCAAAAGTTCACCTAAAGTTTAAGTTCTCATGATTGTTGCTAAGACGACAGTTATGATCCATCTTCTTGACAGCAGCTACGTGGTACAGCTTCACCGTTTGTTCTTGTACCAGGTAACGAAGAATGGCACCGTACTCCTTGTACCATGCAATTCTCCCTCTCAGGGTGTTTGTGTCTTGGTATCCATAGGGATTACATTCTATCCTGTAGATCAGTAACTGTGTCTCAGGTAGGCTGCTGCAAATTCATGTCAAGACGTTAGCCTAAGTTTTGGGGTACCTTATTGTCCAAGTCTGTGATGATGATGTGGAGACAATACTGTTCTTCAGATCAACTCTTACAACTTGTCCTGGCAAGGGAAGACAAGGGCAACAGATATGCTGTGATGCTGAGGAAAACCGTGTCAGGACGAATAACCCAACCAGGGTTATAGCTAGGGAGTGAAGGGAAGTGCAGTCAAGGTGATTCATGCCATCACATTTTGTGTATGGGCTGTTTAAAGTAGAGTTAGCAGGACCCTTAAGTGCTGTATCATTGCTACTGTTGCATCACAGTTCTACATCCATGATCTGGAAGTCAAGGCCTGTCTCTGTATTATCCTTGGAGATATATTTGTACTCTTCTAATTCATCTGTCCAGCTCCAGGTTGGGCCAAGGGAGGCTGGAATTGAGAATCTCAGAGTGGTTATTTAATTCCTGTCTTACTGCACGGTGATAAACAGAAGAGTATTTCTGACTGTCTGAGCTCCAGCACTGCGTGAACTCTCCTAAGCATTAATTCCCAGGACAACATTTGCTACGAAGGAACATCCACATCATTAACTCTCAAAGACAGAATGGCAGCCTGGGAGTGACAGCAGAACACATTTATTTCGGGTTACAGAAAAAGTGGAGTCGGCAGGGACATGTTGCCCTTTCCCATTCCCACTACGCTGGTGAGGGATTACCCTCACTGCTCTGTACCCAGCACAGTCAGGCACAGTTCCACTCACAGGTCTGTACTGGTACAGGGGTTCTGAAGCCCCTCTCAGTCAATGGCAACCAGCGTGCTACGTAGCTACCCTGTCTCACCATGCCTGCACCAAGTGCCATCAAGGAGAGCAGTCTTTCCAGTTGGCATAGCAGATGTTGAAAAGGCCATTTAACCTACATTATCGATTCATTATAAGGTCATCACCAGTGCTGATGTCATATGTAGGGGCTTCACCCTCCCCTGGTGGAGGGAGAAGAGCAGGGGAGCACATAAAAGCTTAGATACTGAAGTCCTGTCTGCATCTTTGTTAATGTGGTAGAGAGTGGAAGACATGAAAATTGCACTCTGTGCCTTCCTTTGCACAGTGATAAATTTGAAAAAAGAAAAATAAAGCACTACAGTGATTTGCAAGGATAATTAAGATATGACTTCAGTTAATGATCTCAAATAAACAAGTAGAATAAATATTTTACTCCAATTGGCTGAAGAAGAACATAATCTATTGTAGTTATCTGAAAAGAGTTGGTAAAGATTTCTTCAGGTTTTAAAATAAATATGCTTTGACAGTATTTGTGTTCATTTTATGCTTGCCTCCTATGAATTTTCTGGCAGAAAGATTTTCTGGCAAGAATGTGCTTCAAAACAGTTAATATTTTAAGTATTTACTGGTAGCAGATTTGGAACCCCTGAAATTTGCACCAAACACATTCCCAGAGACATAATTATCCAGCACAGAAATGATCGTGTGATTAACACATTAAATCCAAACTAGTTTGATTTTGATTTTTATTTTTGAAAGGTTCTTTTTTTTTTTTTTCAATTTCAAAAATTCAATATTTTTGAGATTTGTGGATGGGAAGGGAATGAACTACATAGCTAGGAAACTTAAGTTTTTCAATTTGACTGGGAACTATACATCTGTGTAGTATTCATGTGGCAATATGGTAATGTTTCAAACTCATTCTTCTTAGTGTTTAACAGAGAGGTTTGCACATAAAACAAAGTGATGATATAAATGAACTCAGGAAATATAAAAATTAGCCCCCTACTACCATTTTAGTAACACTAGTTTTTCATACTTTTTAACAGTGAGGTTTAAGCTAAACTTGTTCTACAATTGTGTTATCATTAAATCACCATATCGCTGTTATTCGATACAGTGCACTTAAACAGTGCACACTCTTTGCTATGCGTGTCCCACCATGATCTTTGATTATCCTTCTAGTATGTGGACTTGCAACCAGTCGTTCTATTTTCCTTGCCACATCCTTGACCTTTGCTGTAATGTGTAACATTACAATGGGTTTTCTCTGACCTTATGTGGCTTCAGGTTAGTTCTGTCATTATCTCTATCTCATAACTGATTGCTGATCTCACAACAGCAACGCTGCCTTCTGCGTACTATTGATGATATTAGCCTCTTCTCCCTGCTCTCTTTCTCTTTCTAACCATTTTGCTGATTAACTTGCTCTTCCTGTCTAGTGTATTAAAACAAGCCTATAGGCTGAGCCTTTTGTTTCTATTTCTTATTTTACAACTCTTCTTGTTGAGTTGGGCAGCCCTGACAAGTAAAGGAAAGTAACTTCAGGTTGAGGCCAACCACTGAAGAGAGGCTTCTGTATATAATAACACATCACGCCCTTTGTGCCATAGAGGCTCTTTGGGACCCTCTGCAATGTAGCTTCTGACGCAGTACGCAAAACAAACAAGACACAGGAGCAATAGGATTTTGAAAAGCAGGCAACGTGCTTCCAAGCAAAGTAATTGAAGCTACCAATTTCAATATATATATGAAGGTCTGAAAAAAAATATTAGCTATTTCTTCGCACACTCACATTCCATCAATGCAGATGCCCGTACACTTTATCATACACATTGCGTGCTACTTTTCTGGCAGATAGCCTGGAATTTAAAATAATAAGTGAGTTGATAGTTTATTTTGGGCTATATTCATGCATATAGGAGGCTAGCTTTTGAAACATTGCTCTTATCCAGTCACTCTGTAAATGCACTGATAAGCTGTGTACAATGCAGACAGCAACAGCTATGAACGCTATGAATTGAGCAGAAAGGATTGGTTTTCTCTTTAGAGAGGAAGTTAAACAAGAGTTGGACTTGACATATTGTTTAAAGTTTTTGTCCTTTTTTTTTAACCTGAAAAAAAGCACAGATAGCTTCAATAGTCAGAATAATTTTCAGAACAGAAGTCACATCATCAAACTTGTGCTATCCATCCCAAAGCTGTATTAGCTCACTCCCACAATTTTTGCCATGAGGTAGGCTGCTTCTTCAAGTTCATAGCATTTGACTGCTGTCGCTGTCTGCATTGTACACAGCTAATCAGTGTATTTACAGAGTGGCTGGATAAGAGCAATGTTTCAACAACCAGCCTCCTGTAGGCATGGATATAGACTAAAATAAACTGTCAACTCACTATTTTAGATAAGTATTAAATAAGATTGGAAAAGACCTTCAAGATCATCAAGCCCAATTGTAAATCTAACACTGCCAAGTCCACAACTAAATTGTGTTCCTAAGCACCACGCTATACATCTTTTAAACACCTCCAGGGACAGTGACTCAACCATTTCCCTGAGCATTTTCTTCTAATGCTTGATAATCCTTTCGGTGAAGATTTTTTTCCTAATATCCAACCTAAATCTACCCTGGTGCAATTTGAGGCCATTTCCTCTTGCCCTATTGGAAAGAGTTCAATGAAGAGCTACGAGGATGATTAAGGGACTTCAACATCTCTCCTAAGAGGAAAGACTGAGAGAACTGGGACTGTTTAGTCTGGAGAAGAGAAGGCTGAGAGGAGATCTTATTAATGTCTGTAAATATCTAAGAGGTGGGTGTCAAGTGGAAGGAGCCAGTCTCTTTTCTGTGGTGCCCAGTAACAGGACAAGAAAGAACAGGTACGAGGTAGAACACAGGGATTTCCACCTCAACATGAGGAGAAACTTCTTTACAATGAGGGTGACGGAGCACTGGAACAGGCTGCCCAGAGAGCTTGTGGAGTCTCCTTCTCTGAAGACTTTCAAAACCCGCCTGGATGCATTCCTATGTGGCCTGCCCTAGGAGTTCCTGCTCTGGCAGGGGGGTTGGAGTAGATGATCTCTTGGGATCCTTTCCAACCCCTAAAATCCTATTGCTCTATGATTCTATCACTTGTTACTTGCGAGAAGAGACCAACACCCACCTCACTACAACCTCGTTTCAGGTTGTTGTAGAGAGCAATGAGGTCTCTCCTGAGTGTCCATTTTATTTTTTCCCAGGCTAAACAACCACAGTTCCCTCAGCTGCTCCTCATAAGGCTTGTGCTCTAGACCCTCCACCAGCTTTGTTGCCCTTTGGACATGGTCCAACACCTCAATGTCTTTCTTGTAGTGAGAGGCCCAAAACACAGTATTCAAGGTGTGGTTTCACCAGTGCCAAGTACAGGGGACAATCACTTCCTTAGTCCTCATGGTCGCACTATTTCTGATATAGCCCAGGATGCTGTTGGCCGCCTTGGCCACTTGGGCACACTGCTGGCTCATATTCAGCCGGCTGTCCAATAACACCCCCAGGTCTTTTTCTGCTGGGCAGCTCTCCAGCCCCTCTTCCCCAAGCCCATAGCGTTGCATGAGGTTGTTGTAACCCAAGTGCATGACCCAGCACTTGGCCTTGTTGAATCTCATACCATTAGCCTTGGCTGATTGATCCAGACAGTTCAGATCCTTCTGTGAGTGTTGATCTGCTTGAAGATTTGATCTCCTTTCTACCCTCAAGCAGGTCAACACTCACATCCAACTTGGTGTTATCTGCAAACTTGCTGAGTGTGCCCTTGATCCCCTCATCCAAATCACTGATAAATTAAACAGAACTGGCCCAAATACTGAGCCCTGGGAAACACCACTTGTGACTGGCTGCCAAATGAATTCAAGTTCATTCACCACAACTCTTTGGGCCCAACCATCCAGATAGTTTTTCACCCAGCAAATATTATGTCCATCCAAGCCATGAGCAGCCAGTTTCTACCGGAGAATGCTGTGGAAAATAGTATCAAAGATTTTACTGAAGTCCAGGTAGACAACATCCACTAAACAGGTCACCTTGTCATAGAAGGAGAGCAGGTTAATCAAGCAAGACTTGCCTTTTCTCTTCCTCTCTAGAGTGGCTTCTTGCCTTCCTTGCTTTTGGCCACAAAATTAATTCATTCAGAGCCTGGCCTCCTGCCATACTGCAGGTAGGAAGAAGAGCTCAAATACTTCCTAATTGTCCTCAATTTACCTCTCTTTCTTTTGTTGGAAGGCTTTTATTTTCATAGCTAATGTTATGGTTGGCTCAATTCTGCACTGCATGCTGGTCCAAGGCTTCCACAGTCCGCTGGGCATATCAAGCTTGATCCTGTGCCATTGAAGTCAATAGGAATTTTCCCATCAAATGAGCTAGAAGCAGGAAGCAATCCATAATTAGTCAGCTCTGATTACTGGATGCAACTTGCTCTGTAATGGCCACTGAATTATTATTCTCTGCTAAATCTGACTAAAAGCTCTTGGCCAGTGTATTCCTGAGCGCTCCCCACTTCCCAGGGAGGTTAACAAAATGACAATTGCTGCTCTTTTATGTCAGGAAGAGGGGATGAGAAGACATAAATTCCACAAAATATAAGCTAAATAAAAGGCCAAAAAGAGCCAAAACTATGGATGGGTGTCTACCCTGCCACCACAGAGTCCACTACAGTGGCTGTAGTCCAGGCACTACAGCTATCCAAAAGCTTGAGTTTACCACGAGCAGCAGCAGCTCAAAACTCCTTCAGCACCCCCACTACTGCAGCACTGTCTGATCACCTCCTGCTTATATCGCATCTGATTAACAGCCTGCTGCCTCAGCCCTGTGCTCGGGAAAGACTGTCTGAAAATTCATTTAAGCCAAATGGGTGGTCATTACTCTCAGAGTCCTCTCACAGCGCAGCGCAGCGTGATGCTGGGACTACGTATTACTTGGTTTTAATCAACATTGTTGATATTTGAGAGAGAAGTAGAGAGAGAGAGGTTTTCACTGCAGCCTTTAATGTGGCTCTAGCGAGACGCTGTTATATATTGGGCTGTGTCTCAATATAGGGGTTTATTTGACAGGTCCTGTCATCACCTACCTCCAAGGTTATAATTCATGCTGCTAGAAAGACAACCTTATTGGACTAAATATTGGCATGTGTCTGTGTGGCCCACACAGGTGTAGTCTCTCCCTGGACCTCATCGGTGTGTCTTGAGTCACTGTGCGTGGGTATAACAACTGCACTAGTTATTATTAATCTCTCTGAAACCTCTTTACAGTGATTAAGGGAGTACTGTATGAAAGCAGTCTGCTTTGTGGGCTCTCGCCAAAGAAGACCCACTAAGCAGATTTTCTTGGATTCTTCAGCCAAACTGCTCTTTTCTTGGCAACTGAAATGCACATCAACATAGATGTAATGCCAAATGCCAGCATTTTTTAAATGTACTTTATTCATATTTTTTTGGATGCTACACAAACCACTAAAATCAAAGCACAGTACTTACATAGCCAGTCACTTTTCTGATGTGCCAGTGTATATAAATAAACCTGAGCAGGAGACAAGAGGTCACATTTAAAAAACAGAAAGCAGGGAAAAGCATGTGTGTTCTTTCCTCTAATCCCTTTTGTGTGAAGAAGGGGCTTTAATGAGGGACTTCAATATGAGACAAGTGATGGATATATGTCAGCAGGTGCTGGACACCACCCCCCTCCCCAAACCCCAGCCAGAAAGCTCAGCAAATTGCCAGGGATCTGCTCAGCTTTTTCTCCAAGTTGACTCCTAAGGGCTAGGCATTTCGGGAGCAGAAGAGATGAGCTGTCCCTGAGCTAGCTGTGAAGATGAGATCACGAGGCAATGGCCTGCAGCTACCTGGAAGGTCAGGTAACCGTGGCTTTGGGTGAAAATAATGATCACATAGAAGGCTTAGCCTCTGTATGTCACTAAACAGGACTGGTAGCTAGTTTCCCTGGCTAAGTCAGGGGGAGGGGGACTCGTATTCTCTAGAGGAAGACTCTAGTAGGTTTCATCTGACCTGAAATACAACTATTTTCTTTGAGCAGTGGTATCTTTCACTTCTGTTTACTTCTGTACATATAGTTTTAAAGAGCTCCCCCCTTTTGCCTCTCGCCATCCCCATTTCTGGCAATTGATCAAAGCCTGGGTTTACTATTCTGCTATGTACCTCATGACATCTTGTCCTCACACACTGAAAAGTGACTGTCTCTAAAGCAACTTTATGAGACTGAGTAAAGCAGAGTAAAATAGCATCAAACTGAAGTTTTTCCAGCTTAGTCTGTCCCAGGAGAGTTAGGCTGGAGAAAAACAAGACACTGTGAAGGAAGAAAAAATAAAAATAAAAAAAAGAAACCAGACAGTCTCAGGAAGGGAGAAAAAAAAAAATCATTTAACTTGAAGCAGAATGTCAAACAGATATTTGGAGTTCAGTGTGCTATACCACCCTGACTATACTCAACTTTGATGACCTACAGCAGTTTTTACATCACCAGCTTTGTGTCATTAAGTAATTAATGTTGAGATGATGTGCCATTTTCTCCTGTATCACTGCACTCACTACATATCATACGGTCATCATTTCAGCTTCTATTGCATCAAAGTACCTAACAGGAGTCACTTCCTTTCTGATTTTATCTATTCTATGTACATGGGTTGTGTTGTTGTGTTTTTTTCCCATTTCCAGAAAGCAAGAGATCCAATATACCCAGGAGGCCTCTGAAACTCATTTCTTCCATCTATAAGGCCAACAAGCTTACCTTTAAGAAAACAGAAAAAAACGGACACACAGGACACTCTCTGCTAGCTTATTTTGGTGCCCTATGCAAAACATGTCATACCCTTCTGCCTTCACATACTTAACCATAAAATGACACTAACTACATGAGGTTATTTACACAATGGAGTATTTGTTTGAATTAAACTGTGCATCCCTGAGTGATTTTCAAAGAGGGCTAAGTAGTCAAAATATCATCCTGCCTCAACAGCAGTCAGAAGAACCATCCTTGCTTTACCACATTTGAGATAGTGCCAATTATACCATTTCAATCTATTCTGTTAATCTGCATCAAGAAGCTGCCTAATCATGACCTTGCCCCTCTCTAGTACCCACAGAGTGATGCACAGTCATTGCTGCAGCAGGGTGAAAACAGCTTCTCCATCATGGCTCTGGTCCTTGCAACCAGGAGCAAGACGACTGTGGGCAAATGTTCTTTCTTCCCACTAGGATCTCCAAAAGGGCTGGAAACAGTAAGATCTTTTAGTTGGGCTTGGAACAGGTTATATTTAAATGAAAGACAATTTATATACTTCAAATACTATTAAAAAATAGGATGATGAAGAGTTGGCTGAAATAATTAAAAACCAAAATAAAGTGTGTATGTGAATGAAATCATAGAACCCAACACCACCAGTCCTTGCTGGGTTGGCTTATGTTAATGGTGGTGGAGGAGGGAAAATGTTAATGATCCCTTGACCTCCCCAGTAAATCCACACTTGAAAGGAAGGAGATTAAAATGTCTTACAAATCATGTGATGGAAATTGAGAGAGCTTAACATTTTATTTATGCTGATGTCAGATGACTTTCCCAGACCCTAGATCAATACATATACTCCAGCAGGTCAACACAGAAGGACAGGGATGCTGCTATGTTAAGGTAAGATTGCATGTAAAAAATTTTAGGTGTCTTGACTTGGCATAGCTCCACTTTGCTGTCTTTGTCCAGGGAGTGCTATGAAATGTATGAACCACCTCCACAGTATGTCATCATCCTCTTCTCCATTTTGACCGCTCCTCCATTTTGTGAATGCGGGAGTGCACAAATGTGTGAGCACCCCAGTGGAGGAAGCTCCTTTCAGCTTTGCAAACCAGTTATGCTGGGCTTAATTGGATCCTCTTCCTGCAAACAGAATAAGAGTTCATCTTACTGCTTTGCTTAGCAGAATTAAAAAAAAAAAAAAAAAAAGAAAGAAAGAAAAAGAAAATACAAGCATAGCTGTAACTAACCTGCTAAAAGAGGACAAATATAAAACTCTACAATGTTGTTCAAAAAAATGTAAAAGTTCAGTGCAGTCAAAGGAGAAGAGATAATAATCAGTATGCTAGAATGAGATGTGTTAACAGTTACAAGGAAATATTTAATATGATCCAAAAAAATAAAATCTAAAAGAGAAATTCCAATTATCTAAACCCAGAATCTCCAATAAAGAAAATCTTTTTGCATGTTATTAGCAAATCTCTATGTGACACCAATAAAACCTTGGCTGATACGACAATAAATATGAAGAGGAGATAGCATTACCTAAAACCATCAGCTATCTACCTCTGTTCAGTCTTCCAGTGATGCAGTTATAACTTCTGTGACTAACATGAATGAGTGAAGATTTTTACAGCCACCCCATCTGCACAAGACACAACTGCAATGAAATTGCCTTCTTCCTCTGGAGAGACAAAAAATTTAACTTACAGCCATCTGAGAGCTGATGCAGAACCACATTTGTACTGGGGAGAAAAGAAAAAACCAAACCAGGTTCACATCTTTTGAATTATTTTGAAATTATATCCACAGGAGCTTTGAAATGTCATTTACTACTTTATGTTACTTAATACATATATATATATATAATTATTATATTGTAATCATTATTTAATTACAAATGAGTCGTAATTTTGTCTGATTCCTCAAGGAACCCCTCCACTGCCATGCACTGAGTCTGAAACTAGCAGCTGATTCCTCCCCAAACTGGAGACAGATTCAAATCTTTGTTGCCCTCAATATATTTCCAAAATAGTATCAACTACTCCAAAGCCTTGTGAAGGATCCATAGCACCTGTTAGTCCATTGCTGTGTACGACACATACATTAGCTTGTGAGCTATTATGGTTCACTGGCTGGTACTTACTTAGAGACAGTTCTGCCATCCATGGTCACCTCAAATAGTATCTTGCTGCATCAATAGCCTCCCTGCAGTGAAGCGACCACCTGTAGGCTCTGGAGAAATGTTTGCAGAAACCAAGCATGATTTAATCCTGAAGGGAGGCCTACTGTGCGTGCTAAACAGCACATACAGAGGAGCATGCATTTTGCTCAAAGTCTGGTTGTGGGGTCTGAAGTAGGAAAGTCTGTGGTGGAATGATTCTGCATGAGGCTGCATTGTGAAAAAGTACTTTGCTGTGTGCAACAACTTTAAGAGACAAAACAAATATGTGTTATATTTTATGCTGCTAACTTCAGGGGATGTTTAAAGAGCTGTTTTGTTCAATTAGCCTCACTTCCTAATTCTAGTGGGGTCAAAAATATTTTCAATATACAAGTAATCTTCCAAACAAAAAAGTTATTTAACCCTCTAGCTATAAGGTGTGTAACTCTATACCTATAAGGTGTCTGCATTTCTGAACAAGGCACTATAATATACAACATGCCAGAAACAGCACATATATCTCAGTAAAGCTGCAGTACAACAGACCTCTGCATTCTTCAAATCAACCTAGGCCTCTTCTTTAGGATGCTAAATATTTTTCCTGTTTGCAAACTCAGTATGTTTTGTTGTATATGCAAGGGAGATGGGAGGCTGAAAATGACTTATTAGCCACAATTTCGAGAAATAATCTTTGTCAACCATGGAAAAAAAAAGCAAACAAACCAACACCCTAAACAACAGCACTACCTCAAATTGTGTATTTAGAAGAAGTGAAAAAGTAATTTTGTCTCTGACAACAGTTCATCTTCAATATTACTCATGTTCAAAAAGTCAAACAGGATTAGTTTATCTGAAAACCCTTTGAAGAGCCTCTCTACTGTCCTCCCACATGAGAAGATTTGTCCCACTCTGCTATGCAAGTGCATTGCAAAGCAGCCTGTACTTGTGAGGAAATTGGTATTACTTTAGTTTGTGTACTAACATGTAACGTTATTCTTCACTTTACCTAAGGACGCACCTCCACAAGAAATCAGGTTACAACAGGGCCTTACACATAATTTAAATAAACCAACAAACCATCTTTAACTGAGCAAGATGGAGCCCCATTTGGATGGTGCCCAAATGTCCAAAGGTTTCAGAATTGGTTGTCACAGACTGTGATAAGGTGGAAAGCGTATTTTAGAACCAGCCACAGACATTTCTGAGAGAAGGACAGTGACAGTACTGGATCACTGGGCCATGTGTAGCCCAAAGAGCTTCAGGTCCACTGCTTTCCCTCTTGCCTGGTGAGGAGTAGGCAAGAACACCCCGTATGTACAGCAAAACACAATGAAGCTGATATTTTGACTGCTGTGAGAGCACAAAAAGCATGAAGAATCATTTTGTTCCCAGTACCGTGCCCTACACCAGTGCCTAGCTTCTGCTCCCTTCCACCTTGCGCTCTTCCAATGCACAGCAGCTATAAAAAAATATGGAAGATCCTGCAGCAAACACTTATCACTGCTGATAGTCTGAGTTGTGAAAGCAGACAGGAATCTTTGTTTTCAGCCTGAGGGAGATGCAGTTTTGCCATGTAAAAGAATTACATGAAGACCCTTTCAACTACAAAACTGTTAAAACTCCATAGGACTTCCAACTGTTTGGGGTTTTTTTTTAGGTCTCAGTTTCCACTTTTGTTCTCAGACCGCCACTATAATCCTATGTAATGGAATCTGTTCATGTCTCTTGGTCTCTTGCTGTGCTTCATTTGCAGCTGTATGGTATACATAGCAATTAGCTGCTGATGTACTTTTACGTGGTCTCTAGTCTTTTGCATGCTTTATTGTAATTCACATTCTCCATATGCCATAGAAACTCTATCAAAGTCCTAATCTCCTTACACAAAAAATAGCTTTGAGCTGTGAAACCTGAAACTGGTTAAAATGCTTGATGGAATTTCTGTGCACTTGCACTTGCATGTGAGTATGTGCACATGTGTGCACGTATGTGTGTGCATGTGTGTGTTTGTGTGTGTGTGGAAGGAGGAGAGAGGGAAAGCACTCTTTTAAATCCACTGAGTAATTCAGGAGAGTATACTCAGCACTTTGGCAACTATACTAAAATGGATCGAAGGAATAAATTTGGCTGTAAGTTTCAAACAGTTATCTTTTTCTGAAAATGAGTTTTCATAATAAGCATGTATACTCTTCCATAACAATATAAGCAAACATCAGCAGAGCCCCAGCCTTGCGTTAATTCTTTTGTGATACATTTTTGTGTCTTGTAAACAACTATTTACTGCCATGTTTATACCAAGAATGTGGGAACAGAGAACTGTGACTGATTAAAAATTTCAAAAATTACAAAAAAGTAAGGCTAGAAACCTAATAGAAGAATGCGGTCAACAAGATGACTTTCATGAACAAGGTTTTAGAGCAAAATATAATATTCAAATAGACATACTTAGTTATTTGAATGAACTCCTGATCCCACCAAAGCAAGTAGCAAAACTTAATTCTTAATGTGTCATGTGAAAGAAAAAAGATTCCAGTACAGATTTCTTGAATTGGGAAAAGCAACGTTTGTTTTAAAAAAAGATTTCAGTGAAAACATTGCTTTTCGACAAAATTAAAACCTCCTACTTATAACAGAAACTGAAAATATATGCAGTTTTGCTGGATCCCTAGCTTGTGTGTGTGTATGATAGAGATAAATATAATCCAAGTGAGGTAATTTCAATAAAAAGGAATAAAAAAGAAATTTTACATTGAGCTTCCTTTCCACTGTCTCCCTTGAGAATAATTTCACAGTATCTCTACTTTCTGCCAGCATATGAGTGGGACTTATCTTGAGGAACTCAGCATACGGAAAGGCTGAGGTTCCAGTGTTGCTTTTGCCATAATGAACCATCTACTTAATGACCTATGCATGTTACTAACAAGTCAGGAAGAAGATGAAGCCATGGATGTGAGTCCCTGAGTTCTTCGTGAACATGGTGTTGAACAGAGGTGCCACAGTCAGAGGAACTCCTCCCTGACAGCCTTTGGGAGAGCAGCTCATCATGTTCACAGTTTGATAAGCATTCCCGTGCTCTTCTTACCTCCCCACGTAGGTACCACACAAACATTGCTGGATTTACGTTTCACAACATCTCTGCAAACCAAAAACTACTGTACTACCTTTGTGTTATAAAGGATACACTAAAATACTGCAGGCAGAATTTAATATAGATTACCACTACAAACGTGGCCACCCTGAAAGAAGCAGTTCCTTCTAGGGGATATTCATTTCATCCTAAAACAGGAATTAAGTCTGATGCACTGCATTCTTGATATGTCCATTTCTCTGCATTTCTACCTTCTAGAGAGAGACAGAAGGGACCGTCTCAGATGTACAGCGTAGTCATCTTTGGCAAGGCAAAATTCTTTCCACCCTACATGCCAAAACCTTACAGAAAGTCTGCACCCCAAGTGAGACTTGCAAGACTCACGTCTCCCAAGTGCCCCAGACACAACGCAAACAAAAACCAGTCTTCATCCAGTACAGCTTGGCACAGGCATGAACGGACCTCTGTGGGTGCAGTGTGGCATGTTAGGAAAAAGAAGGACAAAGATGAGAAGAGAGGAAGGGGGATGGTGCTACTTCAGCAGCAGGACTTCCTGAAGAGGCTCTTGGAAATACTTGCCTGAGGGAAATGGATATCTCCTTTTTCAGTCTCACACACAGCAGAATTCAACTTGTGCAACCTGCAAGTTAGGATGAGTTTTCACTAACATTTCCCATGGAGGAAAAGGAGAGCCTTGAAAGCCTCCTGGCTGCTATCACAGAAACTTTGTTTCAAAAACAGAGCTCTGCAGAAAATTGGGGAGCTAATGTTTAATTTAAAGGCCCTTCAGCCTCTCTCCTGTCTCTGCAGTCCTTATAACAAAGTGAGCAGAGAGAGTTTGTGGCAGGGACTTTGTGGCAGGCACAACACTGCTACCCCCAGCAGTGTGGCCAGGCAGGAGGAATATGCTTGGGCCAGTCCACTCATATGTAAAACAAAGCACAAGCAGGCCCTGTTCTTGGCAGATGATCCATGTACCCAAAGTCCTTTCTCACCTCAAAATCAGCCTCCTGGGACTCAGCTGAGCTGTTAACAGGAGACTGCAGTGCCACTCCCTCCACCAGCAGTGTCCTATGCCAGCAGTGCCCAGGTGCTCTCAGGAGCATGAAAGTTACCATGAGCACTGAGAGGAGAGACTGAATTTTAGGAGTTGGATGTTATATTATTTTTTTGGTCTATAAGAAAGGCTGTTTGTCATAAGAAAGGCAGTCATAAAATGTTGATTAGTTATCTATCAGGATCACAAGATACAGGAACAAAATCCAACCCCCAGCTCTGCCTTTGTCACTAGCCCCCATCCTTCTTCTTTCTGATATTTTTTTATTTAGATCACCATGAATTTTCTCTTTTAATTCACCTTACCTCAGTTCCTACTCTTTTTCTTCCTATCTTTCCTGTTGCCAAAACAATGTCCAATTTTTCAGTTGAAGAAAACAAAATTTGACTTGCAGACAACAGCAGGAAAATCCTGCATGGGCTCATCTTTCCTCTTCCCAACAAAGCAGAGCTGACAGTAATCATGAATCATCCCACACTTCTGTATGGCTGTGTCAAATCTACCTGGATTTGAGGCACAGTGCAGAGTTCATTTCTTGTTCTCCTGATATTCCCTCAGCAAGTCAATGGGCAAAGAGGCAAAAGGCAGTTAGACCATCTCAGTCCTCATCTTACAGCCAGAGTGTTGGGCCATACCTCTTAGGAGAGACCACCCTTCCCCTTTCTAGAGTCCTAGTAGTGCTCATCACTCCCACTTGGGATCAAGAGGACAGCTGAGGAGGCACCAAGGGCCACCTTTGACACTTATGTTCCTCCAGGAACTCTAATTCCTTCTGATTTTGCAGGATTATTTTGTCATCATATCTGTCTGCCCCGTTTTTCCTTCTCTACCCTTTTTCTTTCTCTCCTCATGCACCTTTCTTTCACTCCCTTCCCAGTAAAATGCCACAAAGGAAGGCAGAGAAATCTAGCACTGGCCTTTCAATATATTTAAACACTAGCAATTCACTGAGCTGGAAAATTGTAAATGTGCAATTTTATTGAAAAAGGTGGTCATCCTGTTCTTTGGAGGCATGTTCAGAAATAGTGGTATAATTAATGGACCCTTATGCAACACAGAGGCAAAGAATGGCAAATTTTAATAAAACTGGTAAGATGGTGTTTTTTTTTATTTCTAAGAAATTTCTTTGAAATTTCTAAGAAAAAAACATGTCTAGTTTTGCTTATTGTTACCAGAAAAGAGAGTCTGTTAAAACCACCCTATGCAGGTGAAAACATTGTCACACAACCCTTTTTTCCTCTGAACTAAAAGAGAGGAGGACAGCAACTGGCATTGAGGGATTAGTAATGTCTGCTAACAGTGTGTATGTGATGCCTACCCTTCACCATGTCTAGACACTTTCCTAGCATTTCATGTAACTGCATTTCAAACCAAAACAGAGACAGACCAGAGCTGTCAGTGCAGCTCATCTTAGTTACACCCTGCATCCCTACTTGATATGCTGCTGGGAAAGTTAAACAAGATACATGCCAAGTCAAAAAGCTTTCAAGTGGGCAATATAAAAGGGGAGGCAAAGGTGATCAAAGTGAAAAATAAAGGTGAAAGGTTCCAAAGGTAGGACAGGAGTCTATCACGTAGAGAGGGAATATAAATGAAATGAAACAGAGCTTGTCACCATTCTTTTTACAAAATGTGGGTGGACTGATGTTGCTGTACTGACTTATGGATAGTCTTGTGACTTATGTGTACAAAGGCTACTAGACAAATGACATAACCCCAGTCTGGAGGAGAAACAGGCCACAGAACTGTACAACTTGGCCACAAAAATGTGGAAGAGGTGGTGAGAGAAGAAGCATCCCTCTGTAGGGAAATCCTTTTGAATTAAAGACATGGTATAAACTTAGAAGAGAGTACCTTTTCCAGAATAACTAATTCTCTGTGTGTTATCTTTTGGAATAACAATACTTATCCCGAATTAGCAAAGCCACTTTAGCAAGAACATGTCTTCCAGAATAAGTTGTTAATCAGCTAAACCCTGTGAGAAAAAAAGTACTCTTCAGAGAGGACAGGAAATGGAGCAGCTGTAAAGCAACCTCTTGGCTGTTGACGGTCACTTGCCGCTGTTAGATAATTAAGATTTCCTAACACCCATATGAAACTGTTGGCTGGGGTCTGACTCTTCAGTGCTCTTTGGAGGAGCTCTATCAAGTAAAGATAACTGAAATACCAGGTTAAAAACAGACTTCTTCCACCCTTTCTGTTCTCCTTATTGTGCCAGCTCTGTCATTCAGTTTCTGTAACACATCCATCATTCAGGAGCTGAGTCATATGCTTAGTCCCTCATTTACACAGCAAGCCCTGCAAACACCAGGCATAGCTGAAAGGGTATGAGCTAGTGATATCTGTCAAGAGTAAATATTAATTAAATCTCATGATATTTAAAAATGATGTAAAAGAGTATATAATTTTGTTTCTGTACCTTTGTTAAGCTTCATCATTTATGAATATAGCCTATGTACTAAGAGAACAGTGTCTACTGTGAGCTTGGAAAACAAATTATTATTGCCAGTTAACATCTTTATATAAACATTTGGGGAATTTGTATATTAATGTTGTATTTTGTAAAGGATTCTGTCTTCTGTTTGCTCTACAGCCTCATCATGTTCTCTGCAGTTGCACATAGTTATAGCAAATCAGGCCTGATGATCCACAGGCACTTGCACACTTGTTTCCACAGTTGGGTGCAGCACTCAGTGAGAGGAGCCACTCAGGCATATGGCCTATAATAAGCTGAGCTTCAGCGAGTTGGAACCTCCTGCTTCAACAGCTATTTGGCCATTTGTTTTCTTGCTGCAGCTCTTTGATTATTTCTCCCTTTGACAGAATGACAAAAGCAGCCACAGGGTTTATGTGCCTCCTTCACCAAATGTTGGCCATATTCCAGTAATCAGGCAGAAAACAGGGAAAATGGGCAGGGATAAGGTGCCTGCTGACTCTGGAAATCTTGAGGACCGAAAGGCACATGTTCTGCTGAAACAGACTAACATGTACAGCTAAAACTTCCCAAACTAGCTATGGCAACTTGTGCTGACCTTCCAGGTGAGGCTGCTCACACAACAACTCACACTCTCAGTTTTATCTCTTACACCAACACCAGGATAAATCTTTATTTTTACAGCATCTCTCCTCGATAATTATTACAGCATTTTGTTTAAACGTACATCAGTTCAAAGGTATTTGAATACTTTAATCCAGCTCAGTGAAAAAATGTCACTTAAACCAAACAGGCAACATGCCTAGTACAATGCCAGAATTGGAAATAAGGCTTGAAAACCTTCAAACAAATGAGTGAACAAACTGGGCTTTGCTCAGACTGTCCAGGCTTTGGTTGGGGTTGATTATCAAAACCAGCTGCTGACCCAAGCAGCTGGGAGGGGCCACAGCTGGGATAAACAACCAACCCAGCCAATGGGCTCTTTGATACTGTACTGAGTCACGGCTCCTATATAAGGGGAGGGCTGGGCCAGAGCGGGGCTGCCTGCTTTTAACTTGCTACAGCGTGGAGCTTCAGTGTGGCTGGAACAGGGGAAAGTTGGCTTCTTGGATGCAGGTAGAGTTTTCCTGGCTTTTATTACTTTGTATATCATTTCATTAGTACTGTTGTTTTCTTCTCTTTGTGTTGTTTTGTTAAACTGTCCTTATCTCACCTTTTTTTCTTCCCCTGATTCTCCTTCTTGTCCCACAGGAGGGGATGTGGAAGGGGGGTGGGGGAGTGTGGTGGGTGAGTGGTTGTGTGGTGTTTAGTGACTAGCAGATGTTAAGCCATGCCAATAATATAAACACCCAAGGAAGAAACAAGGGAGATGAAAAAGCTTCATCTCTGGCCTAAAGAATGGCAAGTCATGCTGTTTCTGAGGAGTACTCAAGGGGTTTTTCATCAAAATAGGCCTTGTTTCACTCTTCTGAAGCCTATATCTTGAGCACACAACCTGATCAAACATTTATTGCTACTGAAGATACAGGACAACAGTTAGGTTGCCGTCTGAGCCCTGGGATAGCACAGAAAGAACTTGTCCTAATTGGAACCAACAGACAAGTTTTACATCAAACTGTTTTGCCATAGAGAGTGGAGCTTTCAGTGGCAGTGAATTTTTCATGAAATGGTTTGACTTTCAACAGAACATTTCAATTTTTCATTGGAAACCTGAGCAGCCAAACCGAGAAACTAAATTAAATACTTACTTCTGAAGGACTATCACAGCAGTCTGGAGGCCTCAAGTCCTTCTGGTTTCCAGTTGTTGTTAGGGATTTTGCCTTTCAGCCAAACTACATTTCCCATGAACACTCTGACCAGGCAGCAGCACTGATGCACGCCTTCTGACCTACACTAGAAAAGAACACTGTTCATTATGGAAGATGGACTGAAGTGAAGCCACCACTATATAGTTAGTTATTTGTTGGGACTTGCAATCCTCTACCACCTAACTCAGTCATTGTTGAAATGATAGGGAGGGAAAAAAAAGCCTGAGTAAAGGGCAATATGGAAGAGAAATGGGTATGGATCCTCTCTGACTACATAACTGCAGCAGCTAATTTGTGTGGGAAATGAAGCAGTGCTAGAGGGTCCTCAAAAAATGAATGGGACTGTTGCTAAAGTATGAAAAAACTGATTGAGCAGATAAAGAGGCCGCTTGGCCTTGCTCAGTGACAGCCTTAGACTGTGTCAGCCAGCTTTCATATAGACATCAGCTCAGCACCCAGTCTGAAAGCCGAAGTGTAAGAGAATTGAATACATTGGGTGAAAGAGAATTTACAACCAAATAGCACAAAGAGGACCACAAAAATGTACAGAGAAGATACAGAAAAAGTCTTTAGCATCCTCAAGCTGAAAGTGCACACTGACAAGAAAAGTAACTTGAAGTCAATTGGTGACTGTGCTTACTTTCCAGAGATAATTGCTTTTGATTTTTTTCAAACCAGAGTCTCAGCTGATGTAACTTAGCTGATTTCAGTGAAATCCATGTCAATTTACCTGTTGAGCCTCTTGGCCTTAGAGAACTGGCATATTATCTGAGGTGAAAAATACATGCTTTGGCTATGTTTAAACTTCTGTTCAAGCAGAAAATATCGTGAGATGGAGGCCTCAAAACTGACGATGCTTCCTCCCAGCTATTCAAAAACACAGAGGTAAAAAGTTGCTTTCACTCCCGAGATAAAAAAAAAATAAATCTGGCATTTAGTTTTGAAAGAAAAGGGAATCTTCTGAAGCAAAGTGAAAAGTAGGGGTGTTAATGTAGGGGAGCTCAAACATATCTACAAAAATGATCAGAAACATGCAAAAGAAACTTGACACATTTCTTGAAGGGACAAGTTATGAATGATTGGATATGTTTGAAACTTGTTGAGATGACTTTCAGAACCAAAAGATCAAGAGACTTTTGATCAGGGGGATCTAGGAGAGGCAGAAAGAGAAGCAAAGGTGAAGGAATATAAGCCCATAGTGAAAAATCTTTCTTGCTGAGTTTCAGACCGTTTTTCTTTCTGATTAGAGCTGTGGTGGGGAGGAAAAGACAGAAATATGTGATCACCTATATTTAAAAGTTGGATATCATCTACTGAGCCTCTGAAAAAGGTTTCATTTGGGTTCTGTTTGAAGAATAAAGTGACCGATCCTCATCTGAGTGGTTCTCATTTACTCATCCTTCTGCACAAGGGAAAGTAATTGGTGAGCTGATCAGATAAGGAAGTGCCAAACAAGGTACCTGATCATAGCATAAAGCTGATCTATGGGAAGAATTAGCCTCAACTGAGTCGTGTAGAAAACCAGAGAAACATAAAGAAAATTATCCAGTGCTGATGAGGAATTTACAGGATTTTTTGACTGCAGAAAGTGATTCATAGGGCAGGATATGTGTCAATGCTTCTAGTGCTGCTCAAAAAAAGCCTGGCATACGATCTCCCCTGAGCTTAGCATTGGTGGGCAAGCATCTATGTGGATAACATGGATGAGTCGGTTCACTGATAGGAGCTCAGTGGTCATAGAGCAGCATGGCTAGAGATCCCTGGTCACCCTGCCTTTATCTGCTCCTGTTCCCTCAGCACTGCCCATGCAGAAACTAGCTGTAAGAGCAGAGAAGCACCTAGCATGGCTGGAAGGGCATGCACCATCCCCATGTGCTTCTGAGATCTTTTACAAGACTAATGCCATTGTGTTGGTGCTGGCCGGCTGGCTGCCTCCTCTTGGCTCTGTCCCAATGCCAGGGCTCGTGGACTGAGCTGCTGCAGCTGCCAGCAGCCACTGCTGTGTTCATCTGATCAAAGATGAGTTTAAAATACAAGTTGCTACTGAGGCAGGCAGCAACTTTTCTCCAAGGTGTGGATGCTGGCAACTGTTTTAAAATTCTGTGTTGAATACTCCTCTGTGCTTGTGTGTGTGCGCACTCTTATTTGCAGTATCTGCTTAGAAGCATTACAGCAAAATACCTTTGTCAGCTTTGTCTTTTTGTATTTGACAGCTGCTGATGTCATTTTTACTTTTGTTTGTGAATCTCAGCCTGCTGGTTGCTGAGTCACAGAAGAAGATAACAGGTAATAAATATAGCCCCTTATCAATCCAGAAAGCTATGGGTCACTGGAATGACAATCAGAATGGGAGTCTTGTTTTTTTAACCAGCAATAGCAAAACAGAAGGATCGTTTCCTGTGCAGATTTCTGTCGCTCACAAACTTTGACTGATATGGACTGCATCCCCCAAAATAGAAGGGTGAATATGAAGAATCAGAAACTGTCCTATGTATGGGAATAAGAGCAGAGGAAGCACAGCATTTTCCATACAAGCCCCATAAAGCAGCTGCTGGAAATTATAAGATGCACACCAGGAAGCTGAAACATAAAAAGACTATGGAACCTTTCACATCCATATTCTATTTCCAGAGGATTTATATTTCATCCAGCAGTCCAAATCTTTCAGCTGACTTGGCTGAAGCATGATATGCTCAAGCCATTGTCCACACTTTTAAATTTTAGGGAAAGTCTGCTATTAAGACCAGCACACTTCAGGTTTGCTGGAGGATGGCAGCATTGCTGTGCATCCACATGGTGCTGAATTTGTTGCTAGTTCATTCTCTGATACTGAGGACAGTTCCACATAGTGTGTGATGGTACAGTTCTTAGAAAAATGACGTGCTATAGAGTCCACTGATGCACACCACCATCCTTGCAACCACAGAGTCAGGTGAACTGGTAAGTGTAATTGGAACTTTGAGCTAATAAATGAAAAAAACCCTCTGAGGGTAGGACTCTACTACTGTGTCATGGTGATTATATGGCTGTCCATCTGGTAGCTTGAGAGATGGAGTGAGACAATATGTATCTCTTATTCCATATGAATGAAAGGCTTTTTGTGATCTCCGCAATGAGAGAACAATGACTAATCCATGGATTTGGAGGTATCCACCAGCCTTAGTCAAGACAACATATAGACCATCCAATATTCTTCAACACAGTCCACAATATTTTCATCAACTGTAACAGCTTCAAAACAACCACCACAGAGTCCTGCCTGTTCTTCTGGGAGAGCCACTGTTTCTGAAGCACTGTGGGGAATCGCAAGGATTGTGACGTGCCTCTGAAATAGACTGGTCACAGCAGGACAACTACTGAATCAAACTATAAAATAGACTAGGTGAGATCCCGGAAGTTATACTCTCACTATAAACAAGTCTTTTCAAGGCTGTTCTGGCTTGAAAAAAAATTCTTTCTCATGGCCAATTTTGTTTTGCTATAAAGGGTTCACTCAAGCAGGTAGCAGTGTAATGCATATGGACTTCCTTCAGGGCACAAAGAGCAAGGAAGTATTGTTTCCAAAACTGTGATTGGCACATCACAGTGGTTGAAGGTTGCAGTGCTAATGGAGGCTCTCCTACATGCACAGCTAGCAATGCAGTGTGTTTGAGGGGCATCCACTCTCTACTAATCTCAGCTTTCTTCTTTTCTGTTTTTCAGAGTTGCATCACATACAATACTTCTAAAGTCCAGTCCCCTGAGGAAGCTCAGAAAGTCATTCTGTTGTTTCCCATTTTATTTGCATCCACGCTAATTAGTCAGACAGTAATTGAAGGGACTTTGAATATTTATTAAAACTACATCAAAGGTGCAGCGCTGATTTGCCTTTTTATATGACCTGCAAGGAAACAGGAAAAAAAATCCTCCAGATAATTCTGTTCGAGTTAAGTCCCATAGCTTTCATCTGAGTATTTTTTTTTTCTACGGGGTTATAGGCTAGGTTTTGTGGTTGTCCTTGCCATGGCTAATTTAGTTCTCTGCATGTGTTGCGAACATTTTGCTAAGGACCTGCATTGTTTACAATGGTGCTGATGGTGAAGGAATATCAGCCCCACTCTGAGGTTCTACACTAGCTGAGGGGAAGGCTCCCGGATTCCCAATCTTTTTGTCAGGCCAAAAGGTACACTATAGCTCATTTATTTCAGAGACAAATGCCAGCAGGATTGAAATCTGCAAGTTTTCCTGCTCGACATGAACTGCAAAGAGAGACTGATCCCCTGCCAAGCAAGAAAGTTGAAGCGATGAGAACATTAGCCCGCTAAGCCACAGAACTAGTCTTGATTGCAGACTTAACAAGGATAAAATACATTTTATTTGCTGCAAAGTGATAGCTTCAAATAGATATTCAAAATATATGTCTGAAATAATTTCTCCAACTCACAGTAAAAGAGATGTCATTGCTTCAGTGCTAGTGGAGCATACTACATTACATACTTAACCTTTTCATGGGTTTGACATTAATACAACAATAAGCACAGAATTGACAACTGATTTATTTAGGACAATTCCATACATTGACTAGAAAATCATTGACATTAGCTAGTCTTAGGGCTTTCTGTTCATCCTTCCCAAAATTCTGTGCACCTGCTTAAAAAAAGTTTTGTTCGGTGTGAGCTATGATTTTTTCCTTTGTTATGCAATATGGCAGCAAATTTAAACAGAAGCCCATCTGAACTCAGAAGGAAACTATAATGGCAGGAACTGAAAATTTTTTGGGTTTCAGCAGCATTAATGACCTCAGTCTGAGACTTGATATTTTGCTCACCTAATTCAGTGTTGAGACCCTTTAGCTTTCACAGCACAGAACCAGAGATTTAGAAGAAATGCATACCACTGTCTCCACCTTCCACAGCGCCTGCTTTTGTGATATTTTACAGAACACAGGGTGTTTTATTTCTCTCTACCCCAACCACATATAAATATCAGTATTTTGGCTATTTCAGCATGTTCATTGTGTGAGCACTGTCCTCTTCTCAGGAGCATCAGCCTGGGTTGCAAGTGGAATTTACAAGCCTGGGAACAGCTTGCCCAGGGCAGTGGCGGAGTATTTGGGTCATGTAGGTGTAGTGCTTAGAGATATGGTTTAGTCAAGGACTTATCAATGTTAGATTAATGAGTGGACTTGATATTTTCCAATCTAGGCAATTCTGTGATTCTGTGAATTCATTTGATGTTACTGCAGCTGTGGAAAAAGTAAGGAGGTATCATCTGTGGTATTTGGTTGTGATCCTTTGGGAGAGCTGATCTTTCTGTTTTGTCTTCCAAATAGTTGGGATTCATTAACCTCTGGATCTGCCTTTGTGCTGGTGCCTCACTGTACAGGAGCTTAAGAGATTAGTGTAGACCAGACATCTAACTTTTTGACAGCTGTGACTAGTGGAGAGGAATCCCACTACACATAACATCCTCTGTTTTTATTAGTCAGGCTAGCCGCTTCAGCACACCATTCTTGCTCATCCTGTTTTTTGTCTTGGATCCTCATTACAACCAAGTCCTTCACAAGAAGCTCAGCCCCCAGAACTTCAAAGTCATATCTTCATCCTCGGAAAACTGCACTTCTGTATATTTCATCGTTATACATTTCTTACTCATTAAAGTGTTGTCAGTGTTAATTCTGCATATGGCACACTATCTTTGCAGTCTTGTATTGCATTCCATAGTTAGACTTTGTTTGCACTAAGTGAAAACTATTAGAATCAAGAAGTGCTTCAAAACAAGCAGGTGCCAAAAAGAGAGCTTTCTTCTAAGTATCCCCCCCTTGCTCCTTGCAACCACTGCTTGTAGTTACAAAGCAGATCATTTAAACCTTCTCTAGCTGTCCCCCACACTTCTAAAGCATCTCCTTCCTGATGGAGCTTTAGCTGTCCTATTCTTTCACTAAGGGTATTCTCTTAGCAAGGCATGTTAACAGAAGTAATGTTGAGAAATCACTCAGGGCCAAGGCATCTGATGGATGTCTACTGCTGCCACTGCCAGTCTCCTAACTAATTGACATTGGGCTACAAATGTTGCATGAGCTTCTGTGATACAGCACAGCCACTGGCAGCCAAGGGCTTCCCCACCTCTGGCTTGTTAGTCATAGGTACACCAGGGACTGAAGTAAGTGCGGTTTTTTTGAAGCTGATATTACCAGATGGTATGTTCCCTGAACCAACACTGAGATTTGCAGTTTCATTCTGGTGTATTATGTACATATTAAATCTTGTGGTGCAGATGTCACAGTAAGTAACTAGAAGATGAGAGAGGTGTTGAGATTAAACTATTTGAAATAGTGCCGATCCCCTGCACAGTGGTAAGCTGCTCTGTATGCATTGCAGTCCTTGGTCCAGTGTTTATCTGGACTGGGGAACTTACTTCATGATGCTGTGGCTCTCACACAGTTTTGCTTTGCTTTGTTTTTTTTTGTGGTTTGTTGTTGGGTGGGGGAGTGTTTGGTTGTTTTTTTATTTTTTTTTTTTTTTGTTTTAAACCAGACAACATGAGGATGGCAAGTCATCAGGTCTTATCGTGACATTCAGGGAGAGAGGAATGAGGCTATAACCCAAGAACGGGTGTTTGGTTGAAAAGGTATCTGTGCTATGGTGTAGACAACATGATTCTTGGAAGTAAATGCACAGTCTGTTGCCGAGTTAGTCTTGTGACGCTTTATAATGAAAAGCTTTTGAGTTTCTCATGTGTGTTATGTGATACAAATCCAGAATGATTCTGTTTGACCTCAGTTCTTGGGGTCACTGTCAGACACTGATTTTAAATGCAATTGTAGCTTTTTGACAATTTAGGGATAAATCCTATGCTGGCAGAACTGATGGCTTTAACACAGAGTAGGGTGGTTTTGTGCTACCAATAAATGATGAACAGCAGACCTTAATTGTTATTCTAATCAGGTTGCAGTATATATGATGTATAAATCCAATCCTCTGTTTACACCACAGCATACATCATTGCTACAATTGTCCTCATGTGTGTGCATATCTATAAATACACATGCACATAAACTGTATATACATGTATATTTATATATGTACACAAACCCTTTCTTTTATGCACACAAATATATATAAAAATATACACACTCGCGCATATATATATTTATTTAAAAACCTATGAGCTCTTGTGACCTGCAAAAAAGGATTACAAATTGGAGAGGATAAATGCAATTTTCTTTTTTCCTTTTTGTTTTCTAGAGTTGGTTACACATCCTGTGATTGGAGCTAAAGTAAAGCATAATTTGCAGCATAGAAAGGAAGTGGTTGTCAAATTTATACAAGTAAAATACAGTACACTGGATATATATACACAGCAACCTCCTTCATGTTTAAAACATTCTAGAGAGCTTAACAAGTGATAACCTAAGATAAAGCTACAGTTGGGTCAAAGAATGAATTAAACAAGTGTTGCCTTTAGTCTTAACATGAAAGCATTTACAGAGCCAATGTTCTAAATCTCTGCTGGCAGAATATTCAGAGGTGGAAAATGAAAGAGCACTTAAGATGCACAGGTTCTTTCAGCTATGGATTTATAATGATATACATGTAGAGCATTTGGAGAACACAAAACCTGACTTGGGCACTAAGGAAGTAATATCTCAGCTGGATATGTAGGGCCTGGAGGTTAGATGAGCACCTGGAATACCTCTAAGAGCTAATGAAAGCCTGAGAATAGATCACCTTCTTGGGGACCAACAGCAATAGCAGCTGACTCCACTGCTTTCTTAAATTCATACAGCTCAAAGTTTTTTCTTACATTTTGCAGATACGCTTCATGATTATGCAACTGCCAGGCTGAAAGCCCCTAAATGGGTATCACTGGCACAATGGCTACAGACATTTTGTCCAAGAAGCTACTTCCCTTCTGTCCTGAGTAAATCAGCACAAAACAGGGGAGAGGGGAATTTGCCCTCTGTGGTCAGTTGCTGAATTTGGCTGAGCAGTTACATTGCATTCATAGTGTGGGCATCTGTCAGTCAAGATTCAGAGAACTGATAAGATGTGAGCGGACAGTTTTTCTCATACAACATTGAAAAGCTGATGGGTGGTTATGACTTGCAGTTGTTCCTCCACTGATCCCAATTCAGTCCGGCTCTTTGGTGTGGACTCTATAGTCTTGGTCTATTGCATGGCATTGGAGTGAACCGTTTGTCCTTTCTTGAACCCCAAAATGTGCTTTTAAATAAATCACATTCACTTTTGAAAACCTTGGATTCATTTTTTTAAAAGCCACTAAGAAAACAGCAAAGGTGGAACTCTGAGAACATTTAGAAGTATCCACGACTCAGGTCCTGGGCATAAGCCTTTTATCATTATACTTTTTCATGTAAAGTGCAGTAAACAGAGACATAGACTAAATTGTCCTTGATCCAAATTTTATTCTGTCTTACGTCTCACTTGAAACAAAGTGTTCCAGGAGAATTCCAATAAAAAGTGAAAGTGCCTGAAATTGAAAGAAAGTGGATTTTAAGTACTTAACTGCAAAATTGCTATTCAAATCTCCCTTGCTGCCCACACTGCATCAGTGTCTTGCATTTTGTTTTCCTTTCTGTAAGCTCTAGAAATGCCTGGGGTTCTGTTTACCTGACTACAGAAAATCCCCCTCTGTCTGAGTGTCTCCAATCTAATGAGAGCCTTGAAACTATGCAGACAAATACTTGTAATAGAGGACGCCTCAGGTACAGCGACAGGGTCAGACACTGCACAAAAGGTACAAGCTGGTTAGGAAGTGGCAGGCACAGGGTCTGTGCCCTCTGCAGCCTGTCAGGGTTCAAGCACATGTCTCCACACTGTGGAAGGTGTCGTAACCTTGACAAGACAGGCTAACCTAAGCAGAGGCTCTCTCTCCACTGGGCTTACTGCATCTACAGAGGAAAAAGAATGCAGAAATTGTGGGATTAGAGATGAATGAAGTGTGAGGAAGGCTCAAGCAGTTAGGGCACTCACCTGCACTCCTGGAGGTGTCAGGAGTTCAGGCCCTCACATGCCAAGGATGACAACATACCTGCTCCATATGGGAAAAAAAAAAAAATGAATTTCACAAATCCGTTCCTTTCTGTAGTCCCCATATATGTCCCCAGATCTACGTAAGCTGCAGTAGCACATTTACTCGATGAGCTGTTTCATTTTATATTTGCGAATAGCTCTTAGAGTGATTACCTGAAGAGCAGGTGCTTGCCAAGGCATTGCAGCTGATTGCAGTGACTGGTTAGCACGAGGGGCTGCATCACACACCTCATGCCAAGGAGCTTACCTCTGGGCTGTATGGGAGCGCACGCCTCCACAGTCACGATGCTGAACATCTCTGTATGTAAAAACTGCTTAAAAGACTGCTGCTAATGTGTACTAGAGGTTAATTCTAGTAGTCAGGAAAGCTGATGTTTTGTCTGAAAACAAACTCAATGTATGTTTGTACTGGAAGTTGTAAACAAGGAGGCATGCTGGGTAGGTAGCCTCAAGCTAGTAGAATTTTTTAAAAATCCTGAGACTTCTCTTTACATTATTTATGGGCTGGAGAGGATTTATTGTTTGCAAAACAACAGACTGCCCTTGTGCTACATCTATTGACACAGTGAAACCTTCTTAGATTGAAATTTGCTTTGATATCCTGTGGAGATTTCCTCCTAAAGTTTGAGTTTCTTAAATACACTACACTCAAGTTCACCCCTTCTCTCACATGCACACTCTCTCACTGCATCTCGTATGTCGTGCGTAACACTTCACAGTGAGCCGAACCCCATGTGGTGGGAGAGAATTATCAAGGGTGTATGGTATCTTTAAAGAGCAAATTAGTAAAACATTGATTCTTATTAGCTCAAATAAACACAAATTTTGTGAAGGCGTTAGCAAAGAGTGAAATATCTGTTATGCACACAAAGTTGGTTTGTTGTCTGCAGAACCCAGCGTGAGATAAAGATGCTACTTTCATGATATCAGAAAGCAGGGAACAAGGCAAGAAAAAGCACTGAAAGACTAATTCCTCCCCCAGGAAAACAAGACGAAACATTGTGTCCTGAGAGGATAGTCTGTACTCACTGCTATCCTTTATCCTTCCTGACAGTGTGATAGCAGACAGCAACGGCTCGGTGGGCCAAATTCCATTGCATGTAACTACTCTGAAGTCCAAGATAGTACACCAGAGACTAACACAGTCCATATAGAACTCAGAACAGTTTTTGCGTTTTATTTATTGTTATTTATTGAACTGCAGTAGCCCCTAGAGGCTCTCAGTAGGACTGCTGTCCTGTTGTTCTCTATGAGCTAACAGGAAAGGACAATAATGGGACACTTGTGTACTCATTTGATTTCACCATTGTCTGGCACAAGCTCAGAAATCTTCTTCTTTACTTAGCTTCATATCCTCTTTTTGCATATATCACTGAGTGAGATCTCTGATAGAAGACCCCCAAAATTGATGGAATTACTACTACACACACCTTGCTGTTGTCTGCACTAACTCATCTTCAGTTGTTGCAAGCAATAACTCATTTGCCAGAGATGTCCCTACCACATTGTAGATGAGTTTCACAACAGAGGCCTTCTACTAGCCAGGCCAAGAGCTCCAGAACAAAAGCAAACCAACAGAAATATAGTCCAAGTTAGCAGTACAGCTGTCAGAAAACCACTGGTAGAGTTAAACTAGAGCTTCAGTCATTCCCACTGGGCTGGAAAGAATGATGTGTTGTCATGTGCAGCTGAAGAGAGAAAAGTAATTAAAAGCTAGGGAAGAAAATGGAGACTCGTAGGAGTATCCCTTCTAAACTAGATGTTTTAAATTGCTAAAGACTTTTTCATTTATTTAGGGAAAATTCTCTTTTTTTTTTTTTTGTTTGTTTGTTGGTTTATTGTTGTGGGTTTTTTTCACTAGTGTGTCTTATTAATATAACATTGCCAGAGAAAGTAGCTTCACTACTAAGTAGGCTTTATACGACATGAAGCTATCACTACATACTACAGGGACAAGCACAGGATAGACGTAGATATGACAGTAATGCTGGACCCCTGCCCATTAGACATATAGGAAAACAGCCTCTGATGCAGCTGGCACTGGCTAATAGGCAGTTTAACTTGCTTAGCACATACAGCCTTAAATCCACTTTGTGCACCACTATAAGTGGTCTGAATATAGCTCTTCCATCGATGATATCCTGATGTGTTTTTTGTAACATTTTCTATTTGTACTGGGTTTCTTTTAAGGATCCTAAATTGTTTTGTAGCTTTATAAAGCTCATTACAGTCTTGCAAAATTGGCGAATGTATTTAAAATTAATTACAATGCAGTCATTGAAGGCATCACTGCTTCTATCACTGAGATTCATCCTGAAGGTGGTAGTGCTGTAGTATGTTTGAAATCCAGAGGTGGTTCAACGTGCCATAGCAATGCTACTTGATCAGTTGGGAAAGTGTGTGCACAACAAAATCACATATAACAAAAGAATATTAAAGAAGGCTCTTGTTTTCAGAGGATCATTTTCAAAACTAAAAATTACTTGTAACAAGTCTTTCTGACTAATCCAACTTGTCTGAAATATCAAGAGATCTTGGCAAGAATCTCAATTTTCTCCATAATCCAAGGACTGAGCCTTTTGGCACATGGCTGTGTCCTGATCCAAAGGGATTAGGGCTTTCTAGTCACCTGTCAACATCAGTTCTGCAGAATTTTCCTCAGTGAATTCTACTTCTTGTCTTTGCCTATCAATACCTATTGAGGCTGGATGGAGCTTGTGCCTCAAGATATTCTATTACAGCAATTTAGTGCCAATTCCTCTGCTGGCTGTGGCATGAGTTCCTCAGAGAGAGAGATGTAGAAGGCATCTCTTTGTATCTGTTTTTCTCAGTAGCAAGCCAAGACTGGTTTCTGCTCCTCAAAGATAAGTAGTGAAAAGAGGGAATGTGACAAACAGGCATGGGAAGAAAAAAAATCATCCAAGTACATCCATGGGAAGGTCATAGTTAATAAGGAGAAAGTGTGAAGAAAAGGACGTGAAGAGTACAATCTGACTGAGCAGTGTGTCACTGCTGCAGGCACTTAGTAGATGAAGGAGACAGGGTATAAAGCAACCAGAACCACTTTTTCTGTAGCTTTTTCTGTTTTTCCTTTCAATTAAAGAAACCCAAACAAACTCACTCTTTGCTGGTTTAGCTCGCTAGTAGAGGCTGTGGCCTACCTTGAGTGGGCAGGGACACCAAATGTCCCCTGGGGCCTCCTCCCTGGGTATCTGCATAGCTCCCAGCACCAAATTGATCCCAGCAGTGAAGAGGAGGCAGGAACCCCTGTTTGTATGCTGGGGGCCCAGACCATCCAACTAGACATGGAAGGGAGCACACATACTGCTTGTGAAGGATGCTCCTTGTATATGTATTGCACAATGCCCGCTACATGCTGAATGACCAGATTTCATACCTTGAACCACTGGGCTCAGCCAGGCATTTGTTCTTGCTGGAAATATGACTATTCAGCTTTTCCTTGGGTCTGACCTAAAGACCAGCTACACAAAGGTAGAGGCTCAAGGCAGGAAATGCTCATAGGTTTCACTTAGATATGAACTGGAACAGAATATAAAATAACACAGAAGAGAAGCTGTGCAAATAATCATTTCTCATGTCTATGTGTGCAATGGGTGGTATTAATAGGAAGCCTAATATTTTTGTTGACTCGGGAAAAAATTCTCTGGAGTGCCATTACTAATGACAGTGCTGTGTTGTTATGTAGGTGAAACTTCAGGCCAGAAAAATTAGTGATATAGTTCATACTACATTTTTGTGGAACAAAGACAAATCTACCCTTCCTTTTAGCTCCTCTATAGGGATGATATTTTTTTCATCCTTTACATCTAGGATGATTTGGGCTACCTTTCTGCCTGGTATGACCAATACAAGTTTAGCAACAGGCATCACAATGTACTCTAGCTATGTATGAACATTAGGATCCACACGCTCTGCATCCTTACTTATGTGCTTTCCTCAGAACAAAAGGTAAGTTGACATCATTTTTGCATGTAAATGGAGGAAAACTCAGATATTATCGTTCTACCCTCACCACTCTTCCTCCTCCACTGGACTTCATGAATACAGTTCTTTCAGAGCTGCTGTCAGTGGGAACAGAAACCATTTTCTAAAGTGTATGCTTAGAACTAGCTAAGAGCTAACCAAAAGAAATACCCCCAGCAGCTGGTAAGCACTTTGGATCTGCATAGTTTCCAGCTCAGAGGGAATTCACACAACTTCAAAACTATGCCAGAATTTATGTGATGGGCCACTGCAACTTAAAGTTGAGAGTAGCACGCAGTATGTATTCATAAATATGTGTTTTCCTTGGGAGTTCAAATTTTCCTTCAGCTCAGGCTGTGTAGCTAGTTTGCACAATGCAATTAGCAGAGTTTGTTGCTGCAATAGGATTTGCAATAGTGGTTCAGTCAGGACGTGTGAACCACAATCGAATCTAATTTGTTTTATGAATGTATGGACTCCTCAATGCTAGTGCGAGTAAAGGATTGTGAAAAATCTATTTTTTCTGTCACTAAAGTAAAACCTCTCCATATGAACCTGTACAAGAAGTTCCCCTGTTGTAAAAGAAGCCGCCTATCACTTCTAAAAAAGAATTTTCTTCTAGCTTGTCACTTCTAGAAAAGAATTTGACTTCCCAGAGTGAGAAAATGCAACACGGGATGATTGGGGTTTTTATTTAGGCTAGCGTCTTCAGTGATAAAGTAGTAGGTGTTATCTTTAGGGAGAGGTTCTACCATTCTAATTACAGTAGTAGACTGGTGTTACTCTGTGTGTAGGCAAGCAATAAAATAAATTTTGAGAGACTGTTCTGAGCTATGGCATTCCTGTGTTCTCACTTTATACATTTTTTTCTGCAACCTCCATGAATTAGGATAAGTTATAATCTAATATTAACTTAGATGAAGGCAGAGTTTGCAAATGGTGCATACAGAAAGGAGTTTATGTATTTTGGGAAGGTGCTCTGTAACTTGTGCACTTCTAACTTGTAAATAGTGAAACTATTTGTTATTCCGTTTTTAAAGACAGCAAAATGTGTCAGTCTGTTACACACTGTAAGCTGGCTGTCAATAGGAACTTCTGAAACAGCCCATCTTCCTTTCATGTCTAGCAAATAACAACTGCCAAAAACTAAACACTTGCCTTTTATGTTTAGAAAGCAACAGGAACAAAAAACATTAGCTTCTTTCATGGAGGTTCTTTTATGTGCTGCTACTTAGAAACTTTTGCAATATTATGGTATTCCAGCTTCATTCACTACACCACCATTAGCTTTGTGCTCTGGATAGCATGGTTAAATTATTGTGAATGCTGTAGTTAAATTATTAATGCTGCCTTCGTTGCTAATCCAGTGCTGACTGCTTGTTACCTTGGATTGGGTGTCTGGTTACAGTTCACTGCCTTTTGTCCCTGTCTTCCCAGGGTACTATCTCTAACCAATTACCAAGTCTGAGGCCTTCTTGTTATTCTTGGTAGTTATTAAGTAGCTCTCTTAGCTTTTCTTTTGGTGTCACAATGACAGTGCTAATAAAAACTGGATTGGACCTGGAATATGGAAGCTATATTTTTACTCACAGAGAAAGGCCAACTCAGCCTGCAGCACAGTAGGCTTCTCTGCTTTGCCATGTCATTCCTTGACTGACATACTGAAGTGGACTAATTAATGTTATTTCTGTTGCTGTCACCTACACCCAGGGAGGCACATGGCTGAAGTCATGCTATTAACTTTTCCTTGTTCCCATGCAGGCCCTCTGGATTTGAACCAGCAGCTCACAACTGACTCTATAGCCTGCACAAATTCCTGGAGCTATCTACTGCCTTTGTCATGGATTGTTTCAGCAGCGTCCAAAATAAGTCAATAAACTAGTGGACAGAGCCAGCTGGGAACTGGAATTTTTGTTTGCAGGCTATTCTGCATTTCAATAATTCTTGTTCTCAGTTAAAATAAAAGCTCTTCCTAAAATATCTACTTTCTCCAATTGCCAATTCTTAAAAAAAAAAAAAAATCAGAAGATCATTTTAAAATATTTTACTCTGAATCATTCCACTTTGGTTTTAAATGACATTCAGCGTTCTAATGATACATCTTTAATATGTCTAATGTCTTACACAGATAATACATAGCAATCATATGCAATACTTTAAACAATCCATCAAAACAAAATGATCCAGCATTATCTTTTGGATTTTCCCTGTAAAGAGTCTAAAACAGGACTTCTGCAAAATACTCTGATTTACATGATACCACATTTTTAACGGAGAGTTGGTTTTAATCTCCTGCAACCGGCAGCTACAAGCAATACCACGGTACATTTATTTGGCATATCAGAATGCACTCGGACATTGGAGTTTTTTTATATCAGTTACTGTCTTTGTTAGTACTCACAGGGTAACCATACACACCGAGAACAGCAAAGGCTACTTAATCTCTAGATCCTTTCTATGTTATTCTCAGTCTTGATTTACCCGGTTTCTTGCTGTAATGGATGTCATGGCTCACCCATGCCTCCTTTACAAACATTGGGAGGCAGGAGCACAGATGTGTCCATCTCAGTGGGATGGCAGGGATCCTCCTACTCCAGGCCACCGGATTGGCAGAAGGAGACCAGTGCCACCCTGGAGCACAAGAGAGTATACAACCTGAGATGACCCACAATCACCTAATCTTTGCAAGGAAGTGCTTGTGCTAAAAGGGTTACCTGTGTTTTGTGGCTCCATATAGTGCCTGCTTGTTCCTTTTATGTACCAAAACCTCACAGTCTAAGTGGAAGAGACTTACCCTGAAGTAACTTTCATATGTATGTACATACATGTGTATTTCTTTAGCTATGCATACCTATATAGATTCATTGATATAAAATCCTCATTGTATTTAGATGGTTTTGTCCATCTTTGATGTTGAAAGAAAAGGTGTTTTAGTGGAACCCCAAACTGGCTTCTTTGCTTTCCTAGGTCATTATGTTATTCCTTGGTATACCTGGTAAACAAAAATTGGCAGCCTTTGTGAAACTGAGGACTCCCGCAGTGCTAGGAAGGAGAATAAACCCCACCTAATAGAGCAAAGAGCACATGACTGCCCACCCGCTAGTATCTCTGACACCTTAGAGAGCCACCCCAAAGCAGCCCATGACAACTCAGCAGAAGCACATCACTCTTCTCCTCATCAGCCCACTTGCAACTTCCCTCTGGTGTGAACTGGTTTTCTGTCTGCTCTTGGCAGGAACCTCATCAGGGAAAGCATTTGTACCAAGTGTCAGGCAAGCCAGGCTGCTTTACTTTAGAGTCTGAGCTAACATGAAAATTAGCAAAAGGCAGCAGACAGATGTATTGCCTCCAGCTACTAAGACACTGTCAAAGATCCACTGCTTGACATTTGTGTCCATAGGAAGTCCTTTGCTCTAGATGCTGAAGAAGATGCCAGGCCTTCTTGGGTGTTTGGCAAGAGGGAAGACCTTTAAACTTGACTGTCTTCTATGTCTGAGATGCACTTTGTTATCATTTGCAACAATTTTCTACTTTATAAGGGATGATAGCACCAATTAGTCAAGTAGTTCTTTGCTTTGACTTTCTCTTTGGAATAACTGTTATATGAAGCCTGCTACTTTCTGCAGTCTTGGCAGAGAAACTTTTGATGCTGGGAAGGAGCAAAGAGAGCATTTATTTACTTGTAGAGAAGCAGGAGTAGGGATTCATCTCAAAGGGAATTTTGTCTACACCATGGAGAAGAGTCATGCTGGAAAAGATGCCTTCAGGGTACATCTGAATTAATGATGAACTAAGTTTTTCTCAGTGACAGATAAGAGCAAATGATATTCGGTATATCTCAATGTTAGATGCTACCTGATAGACTGTTCATTCCGAGCTATACTTACAGACCAGTGCTAGACCCAGGGAGCCATTCCGATTTCCATGGCAAAAGACATGAAGAACGTCTTACTGGTGCCACCAAAAGCATCGAGCTGGGGCTCCTCACTAGCCTGTGCTATGGCAAGTCTACTCAGCAGAGGATAAACAAGAGGTCTGTGTTGTGTTCAGAGGGAAAGGAACCTTTCTTTGTCTCTTTGCTTTTTGAGAGAAACATGGTCTGAACTTCATGACAGAAGAAAAAATAATAAATTATTATAACTTGGCATTCAACTATATTTTGGCTAAATTTTACAAGAAATCTGAAGCAAAATTGAAATACTGAATACCATTTCAAATAGAAATTTTAATTTCATTTTACTCATGAAAACATTTTCCTCATGAAAACTTACGATTTATAGCATCATACTGTCTGTATATTAGATTGTGTCTTCCTTCCTTAAGTTGGAATCTCTTGCCTCTGTTCAGCCAAACCTGGCAAAGAGTCCTTAGAAATAATGAAGACTCTACAGTTTTCTTGACTATCTTCAGAATAGCCTTTGGGTGGCTGTGCAGAAATAGTCAGCAGCTCTGGGAAGAAGAGGCAGCAATGAGAGTTCACCCATTACACATCAGAGTTCACACAAGAAACAGACATTATAAAACATTCCAGTACTTGGAGATTTTCAGTCAGAGCGCTGAACAACCACAAATTCAAATCCATGGGAAAAGAGCCACACCAAATCTACACCTTACAGAACTGCTTTTCCCTTTTCCATTATACTTTTTTTGCTTTCTATCCCTAAATGTATTACAAAAATGAAAGGCATGTAATGTTCCCTTTTGTCCAATTTCCTTTCTTTTTCCACTCATAGTTTTTCAAAACTCACCCCAGGGAAAAGTTTCCAAATGGAAAAAAGGAACATGAAGGTCTGTAACTGACCTTGCTAACTTTTGTAACTGTGACTGATGCTTGCTTATGCTAACGTTTCCAAAAAAAAAGTAATGTTTGTGAAAGAGGTCTTGGTAAAAAGTAAGCTCACAGGGAAATTTTTATTTTTTTTTTTACAGTAGGAAAAAGGTAACATTTCCAGAAGAAAGAGGAAAATAAAAATCCTTCATCTCCTAAACGAATAGTGGGGAAAAAAATTTAAAATGTCCGTATGAATTCCTTGAAACAAAAATAACTGACAATTTCTGTGTTCTGATGTTTTAAGTAACAAAACTGAAAGGTCCAAGAACTCGGTCATTATGGCCTCATTTCTCATACAAATGTAGAAGCATCCCCTGCAGTATATTTCCCGTGATAAGCTGCTCTTTTAATGTGTATGCTTATCAGTGACACCCGAAATATGTGACTACACCTTTCAGTCCCTGAAGGTGGTTTGTTACAAGTATGCATGGTGATTATGGCTAACATGTATTTATATCTTAATTTTCAGTGCCCAAAAGGTACCTTGCCTTTCCCTATAGCAAAGTCTTTCCCTTTAAGCAACACTTAAATATAATTATTAGATGCTAGCAGCTGTTTTGCTATTAACTTCTCTTGGGACAAGATTTTAATTACACAGGTCATTTGTGGAAAACCACCTCAGAGCCCAACAAGATACATCTCGCTTATTGGAAATTTCGTGTTTTCACATATCTGAATACAAGCCAGTTTTGTTTTGTTTTTTTTTTCTCCAGATAGCTTATTCACTTCTGGACCAAGGCAAGGATTGGGATATTTAAGTAATAGTATACTTAATTCCTGGTTTTCTGTTCTTCTAATTGTATTTTTTTTCTTCTTTTTTTCTTCCCTTTGGGAATAAGAATATTTATTCTTTGAAATATAACTTCAGTTTCCTGAGACTAGCTAATCTGGGTACCTTGGTGAATTTATTTTCTAGGAAACACCAAAGTGCAGAGTGCAAATGCAACTGCTTTTAATGCCTAGCAGGATGAAATCTGCGTGAAATTTCCCCCACCGTCTCACCTGTTCTCACTATACGCCAAATCACAATTTCAGATGGCCAAAATAGATTCATCTCTTCAGACTTTGATTTGCCTGCTACAGAACTCTGAAAAGGAAGGCTTCGTCCATAGTCTTATTCCAGAGAATTTGGATTTATAGGCTAAAACTGTACAAAGATTCTGAAAAACAAAGTTACAGATCATCCAAAATTGTCCTGTGCGAACTGGCATGGCTTCTGCCAAGAACTAGTTTTTGGGAAAACAGGCAGTGTGGCCCATGTCTGGCACACAGGAGTCTTCCGCTCTAATGTTGCACTGACGGGATAAAAAAAAAAGAAAACAATCAAACTCAACAAAAAGTGCAAATTTAAATTCCTGAGCACAAAGTATAAGTAGTTCCTCTGCACAATCTGAATATACTTCAACTTTGCAGATTTTTTTTAAACTGTCCTTCTAGAGCACATCTTCAGGTAGCGTGCTGCAGTGATGACTGGCAGGTGATACCCTGCATATACTTTTCCACTCATATGGCCTCGTCTGCACCCCCCCTTTGGGAAAAGTCCAATACCCCAAACCACAAGGCCACTTGGACCTCCCAGTTCCCTCTTGTGGTCTGAAACTCCAGATTAGCGATGGGCAACATTAATCCTCACACCACTGAGTGATTACCTGACATTCAGGAAGCCTGCAGGATAAAGCATGCCAGCTGGTGGAGGAGCGCCACACAGTGCCAGCTGGTGACTGTCCATGCAGACTCCTCTTTCACAAGCTCAGATGTGTGTCCCTTAAATGATGGACGTGTACCAGTGACCTGACAGCACACACAAACAGACCACACTGAGCTCCAGCAAGTCTACGTAAAGTTTTGCTCAATCCTGTTGAGCATTCTGCTGACTGTGAAGCATGTGAGTTTCATAGATATTATAGGGTTTGGGGTGGTTTTTTATTCTGCAATATCCATGTGTTCACCAGCTCCATTTCAAGAATATCATCATGGAGCCTCAAATATCAGTGACTTTTAATTGCTACCTATCCATATTAGATTTGAACCAGCAACACAGAGTTTAAAGGAATCATTCCTGATCCCATTATCCATCTCTTGAGTCCACTGGTCCCTGAAGAATGTGATTTATTAACTGAATTGCTCTTTTGCTGACTGTATTTTTCCAGTGCCTTATAACCCACATGAAATTACAACAATTTCCCCATTCTCACTGTATGTATGTCAGATACATATCTCCAGTTATTTTGCTAGCTAGCCTCATAGGAGTTGAGTAAATGGCATTATCAAAATTGCATCTCCCTGATTCATTACTTCCAATTTTATAAAATAGCTGAGTTAGTGAAGACGCTATCAAAGGGGTTTTTAAATAAACATGCTTAATCTTCTGGAGATTAAAAGAGATAGTATGGGTGACATATAATGATTATTTTACCTAAAGCCATCAGAAATAGAACGTACAAGAAAAACACATCAAACAAATAGGCACAATGGAGAGCATTTCAATGAGAAGATAATCACACCACAGGATTTACTTTGACTCAGTGGCCTAAATATTGCCATATATGAAAAAATTAAAGAGGAATATTAAAAAAACACCACAGATTTATACCCCACAGCCTGCTTAAAAAAAAATGAACTGCAACTACTATCTAAACTCATTTATTTTTAAATTAATTCCTAGGATTTAAATTTGTCCAACAGATACAAATTAAAATGATGTAAGAAGATAGGAAGAAAAAGAAAAAAAGGTGATCAATTTCTAGCATGATGCAAATTTTTATTGATAAGTGTAAAATGGTAAGGCAACGTGTCTCTAACCAGATATCAAGAAAATTACACTGACTGTCTGATTATCTTAATATTTTTCACAGAAAATGTATGATATGTAGAAGAAACACATGACCTGCCAGTGTAGTAACTCATGGGAAGCAGTGTAGATTCAACTACGTAGAAAAGGAATTAATTTAATAAATCACAAATCTTTCTGCTATTCATCTTGGTTGCAAAGGGATGGCTGATGCAGAATAATGCACAATTTTCATACACCGTACTGGGCTATTAGATGTACAGATGCTATTAGGTTCTGTCCAGATCCTTTGTTGTTGCAACTGGTATAAATCAACTGAAGTTAATTGAGCTATGCAGATTTACCCAGGTAGCTGGGAGAAAATGACATATTCATTTACAGCATGCCTGAGAAACCCTGAGCAGGGTATTTTAAGGCATACTGTGTTCTTTGAAGTTAGGAACCTGATTAACTCTTTCCAGCAGATGCAGCCTCTTTGTGACTAATGGCTTTTCCACTAACTAAATATTTGCACTCATACTCCATAGGGCTCAGTCTTCCTGCCAGATTTTCACTGAGACAAGATCTCATTTCTACTGTGTAATTATTCTGTTAATTAAGTTTTCACACATTTCATTCATGTACTGTGGCATTTCATCTGCCCCTAAATCATTCTACAAACACCAAGACCCAAAGTAGGAAAAAAATCAGAAGTGGTACCTGGCTGTATACTTTCTCTAAAAATTTTGGGTCATACCTCTTGCAAGCTGATCACCCATATTGCCACCTGACAAGCACATAGCCTAACTTATTAAGACTCGATGGTTTCCAAACAGCTAAAGCCAATGGCCCAAAGAGCCGTGGATCACTCACAGGGATTAGGAAGGGAAGAACTTTGCTCGACCCTTCTAAAAGACTGGGCTGAAATCCATTCCCTCCCTTCCTCCCTCTCCAAGCAATTTGCTTTAATAAATTTTTTCTGAGATAGCTTCAAGCACTCCAAACGCAAACCCACCCCTCTAATATTGTTTGCTTACCTGGTGTTACAATAAAAACCTCACCTCAGGTAAGGAGTCTCACCACAGATTTCATATCAGTCACCACCTACGAACAGTACGCGCTGTGCTCGTACCAGCAGAAGTAAGTGGCCACCTCCCTTTTGCTTGAAGCTACACTCAAAAGGTTCTTACTGTGTTTGACTTCTTTCAGCCCAGGTTGTGTGACAAATGCGTTTCATATCAAGTGGTGGAGAGGCTCGCAGCTGCTGCTGGAAAAAGAGGCAGTTACAGAGACCATTGCAAGCCAGTCTAATGCCTCAGATCTATTCAACATCTCTTGGCTAGTTCAGATGCCAGATTAATCTCTGCTGGGCTACAAGGGTGCCCCCTTTAGTGAACTGCACATATTAACACTGAGCAAGTGTTGGATCAGGGTCCCAAATATCCGGAATTTCGAATATGTGTTTAGGCTGAAATACAGGGAGGACACAGAACCTCATTGGCTTTTGAACATTACTTGTTTTAGTTCCTGTTAGGTCTAGAAAACACAAATTTGTTCAGACTTTAAAAATGCTCCTTGCAGTTGTTGGTTGGACTATACTTACACCAGTGTACTGCATGTTTGATGTCGTCAGGCCAGACAATTTGTGATGGCTAATGCCTTGCTCTCATAATAACCAGAGGAAATAGTAGAGGGAGGAACCCGTCCCTTAGGTTTAGTGTCAAAATTTAATTTTCCTGTTATTCTGTAGTTATGTAGTACCAACAGTACTTCTCAGAAATAGTAATGTACATCAGATTCTTGTTAGCACAAAAAAAAAAGAAATACCAGCTGTTCAATATTCAAACACGACAGTCACATATTTGCATTGACATGAATGAGAAAGGTTTCTCAGTCATTTCAATGGGAACTTGGATGAAAGAAACAGATCTAAAGGTTTCTTCTACTGCTTTTTTTAACAGTGCCTGCAAGGTACTTTTCTGCCTTCTCTTTTTTTTTTTTTAGCTTATCAATATGTATTTCAGAGTTTTTTACTTTTAAGTTTAACACATCTTTTTTAAAAGGAAGCATGATCAGCTTCTGAGGATGCTACTTAGAGGTACAGTGATACAAAAAGGCAACCACAGACTGGGAGAAAAGCTTTCAAAACTATGGGGAATGACATGGATGGAAAGCTGATCTTTCCATGGCAAGTCAATCCCTGGCACCTTCCAGGTTATAACCAGCTGGTGTATATTGTAGCCTTTCACAGGTGCCAGGGTAGATCTCTATTACCAGTGCAGAAGACAAGCCCAACATTGTATGGTATTGCTGTCACTCACCAAACAGAGAGCCCTGAGTTCTTCTTTTCTCTTCAGAAAGCGCTTGAGTTCATTTATCCCACCTTTTAAATCAGGCACCACTTCTCTTTTCACTAAAGCTTAACCTAAGGGAAAATCTGAGTACGAGCTGAGGAGGAGAATCCTACCTGACTTCAGTCAAAGAAAAGGGGTTTTATTCTTGATTTCCAGCAAGAAGCAGTTTGATCTTAATATTATTGTGCTATAACCTCCTCTCAAATTAAGAGTTTGAGTTCCTCCACTTTTGTTTCTGCAGGTCTTTGGTAGGTGGTTCGAGTCTGAAATATGATTAGCAATCTGTACAAAAGCACAAAGCTTAGAATAAAAGAGACAATTAGGGTTACATTCAGGTGAGCACGCCACTCTAAAATAGTAAGAATTCAAATAATTATGCAGTTCAAGGATAATACATACATAACTAGTGTCTCCCTTGAGAATCTTCAGTTCATCTTCTGTTCTTTATTTCTAATTAATCCTTGAATCCTTTTGTAGGTTAATACAATTAACAATAGGGATAAACCCTCTGTAGTGTTTAGTCAATTGGATTTGCAGAACTTGCTTTTCTTTGCAATGACCAGCAGGGGTCTGAGGAAACCCTGCCGCCCTCTTAAACCTTTCTTAATACTAGCATCAGCGAAAGACATGCACACTCGAACACCTCCTTTTAACTGCACTGAGGGTAGCTAAGAGGGATAGTCATTTTAGTTCAATATTTCTTAAAAAGACTACTATAGACACCAACATGTTTGCCCCTCCCCACACCCACACATTTGCTATCTTCTCATTGTACTGTGACTATCCAAAATGAATACTGCCAGCATGTCCTTGAAGGCATAGAGCATTTTTGCAAAAACTCCTTGTTAGATTTAAAACCAAAGATCATTATATAACACTAATGTTTTCCCTACAGGAATGTAAAGACAGAAAGGTTCTGTAGGGTGAGACTGCGTTTAACATAAGACTGATTTCTCTTCTTCTCACCCTTATTTTACTAGCTTGATGCAGTTTCTGGTTTTTCCAGCTAGATCTTTCCTGCTGGACATGAATCAAAAGTACATGGGTGCTACTCTCCCTGCCTCTATCTCTTTCCTTACGTGTTCATTAGCTTTCTGAGCTTCATCTTACAGTCATCATAGTTAAATATGCAATTTAGATTTTCCTTGTAATCACCCACAAATGTATAATCAGGACCTGGCTTACTTCCTTTCCTGATCACAGATAAATTGTATATGCAATAGTGGATCCTCTGTTCTCTTTAATCTCTCCTTTTTTAGTGTCTTCTCCTTTCATGCTCATTGGGTTGTCCTGTCCTTGATTATCACAGCAAGGGTCTCTCTGGGGAATCTCAACGCTAACTTAACAACAGGTCTTCTAGTTTCCAATGTCTTATTGACTTTAGCACCACGGCTGAACCATTTGGCTTTCCACCCACTATTTGATGTTCAAAGCTTCTTAGATTATGTCCTTCTCCTCTAGATAACAACCTGCAGGTGTGTATTTACCTTTGGTTGAATCTCTCTCCAACAACAAGGGGACAGAAAGATAAACATTGATGGAATAACTCTATGAGACTTGAGTTTCCACAAAAGAGACTGGTATCCTAGCCGCATCTTGCAGATGTCCTGCAAGCTCTGAAAGACCCTAAAAGCCTACACTCAGCACTAGATGTTATTGTTTTCCTTTCTGCAGAATCTCAGGTTTCCAAATGGACTTTTTTGTTTTGCAGGCCTGTGGGCAGTCCATGCTTTTCTTTTCTTTTTTTTTTTTAAACAAATAAAAATTAAAATGAGACCAGCTATTCTTAGTAAAGACTTGGTTATAAAATATAAATACTGAAAAATTATAAACAAACCAGACATTTTTTAAGTGTTTTTGATTTAATCTATGTCCTCACTGTCCTCTACCACTATGTGTCCGTTCCTTGTGCTGTTTCTTTCTTTTTAAGAACATCTGTAGTGCGTTGAAGGACTTATGGGGTAAAAATCTTCGGCTGTGTGGTTATATATTCAAAATGTGTGACTGCAGAGTGGAAGCCTGAAATGAAAGGGCTTATTAATGACTTTCTTTATTCATACAGCAGTAAGAAAAGACTTCATTTGTTCAGTCCTTGATCGTCTTTTTCTTTTCAATTACCTTTTCTGAAAGGAAGTTTAATGTCATCTCTGGATTCCAGCAGGTCTCCAGTGAAAAAGAAAAAAAGAAAAGCACTTTCACCTTCAGGTTGGTTTTCCTGTGACTTTTTCCTCATATTTTTCTCTATTTGTCAATGAAACACCTGATACCTACTAGCCTGAATCAAGAAAAGCTGATTTCTGTGGGGCCAAAAAAGCTCATTCCTCCTAGCCCTGATGCCAATCCCCAACACTGTCCACCTAATACCAGGACCTCCTCCCAGTCCAAGACCTCAGAGGGACGTTGTACCTGGACTCACTGAGCGGGACAGACTGCCCCTTCTGATGCTTTTCTAGAGTCCTACTCTCAAGCGTGCCCTGTTGCAGACCTTGCACCAGATGCAGGGTTGTGCCACAGCTGCCCTCACTGCAGCACCTGAGTGGTGGTCGTGCACCAGGAGGGCACACGAGAGCTTCGTATAAGGTTGTGGGGCAGTCTTGTTTCTACTCTAGGATATCCTTCTCCCCCATTCTTCTCTGTTGTGCTCCTCCATCTCCTTCTGCCTCTGTTCATGGTTTATTCTCCAAAGTCCCCAGCAGTATTCCTTGTAGCGTTCTCTAAGATCTCACATTCCACAATACTGATTGTATCCCCTCTTCTTCTGAGCTGGGGTAAAACAGTACAGATTTTCTGAAGTTATCACAACTAGATGAGGGCTTCTAAAATGAGACAAGCCTAAACTGCAATAGGAATGCAATCTCCTACCAGAATCTAGCAGAAGAGTATCAAAGAAAGGAACATGCCCCACCTGTACAAGTCTTCTTTCCTATCAAACTCTGTGCAGGACAGCCCTATAAATATGGCTCAGAAGGTTATAAAAAACTTTTCCGTGATGTAGGTCATGAACTTCAGGACCCGAAAATCTAAAATAAATGGATACTAAATCTTTCCGTGATCCTTGGGCCTTGGCTGGTATTGGAAAGTAGATTTGAGTAGAAAGAGAGGAATGCCTCCAGATAGTTTTGTACAGATAGTAAATGATCCTTAACCCATCATTTCAAACTGAACAGGCAGCTCAAGGCAGAGCTTTCTGGCTGTATACAAAGGAAGACTTCTCCTTGTATTATAACACTGGAGCATATTATCAACATTAATTAATTTATCTTTGCAGTATTTCTTGTCTAGCTTTACTGTTTATATGGAACTGACATTAATACCAGTTTACATGTGTATTACAGGAGATCATCTATGTTTCAGCTCGGGGACAATGTTTCTGGTAGTTGGGTTTTTTGAATGCTAATTAACACTAGCCCCCAGCACAAAAAGCTTCTTTTAAAAAAGCATAAAACCACCATAAAATATAAATAGTATGGTATTTGACTGATATAAGAGGAAATGGCATTCCTCTTGGAATTGGGATTATTGATAAAATAATTGTCAGGCAGAAGCTTCTTAAATATACTTTCAGAAAAATAAACATGAAAGGCAAAAAAACAAGCAGCTATAAACATGTAAAAAGCAGCGATCATTTGGGTGATGCTGTAAACTCTCCAAAGACACTTTACCTGTCCCTTGTCAAAGGGCTGAAAATGATCTCCTGACTGATTTGGATCAGTTGAGATAACTTAGAAAGACTCTACACTAGGAAAGTAAATGCTTTTTGGCTCTGCAAATATATTATTTCCTGACTCCTAGATACCAACTGGAAGAATAATCCATTTAGAGACTATGCAGTTGGATGTTTTCAGTACATCTCAGTATCTTGCTGGTCTTGAGCTAAGATACAACTTTTTACACTTGACTGGCTTGCCAATATTGCACTTTCTCACTTCCCAGAAATCTGGTTCATCAGTCTTTAAAATGTCCTCAGGGTCAGCATAATGGAAGACTAAGGGTCAGAAAACAACCTGATTTGTGATGGGTTATTCTGTTTCCTCTCTGATTATACTTTGTCAAGTTGCTAAGAGGGTCTATTGTGGGAGAGCTTTTGATAGCTACCTCCTTTACAGAGATAGTCTATCTTTTCTTGGCTATGGATTCTTTGCAGTAGAATTGGAGCTCTGAAGTAGGGAAAGAAGTGCTTAAGTAGTTATTTTTATGGTCTCTCTTTTCTTGGCTATGGATTCTTTGCAGTAGAATTGGAGCTCTGAAGTAGGGAAAGAAGTGCTTAAGTAGTTATTTTTATGGTCTCTCTTTTCTTGGCTATGGATTCTTTGCAGTAGAATTGGAGCTCTGAAGTAGGGAAAGAAGTGCTTAAGTAGTTATTTTTATGGTCTCTCTTTTCTTGGCTATGGATTCTTTGCAGTAGAATTGGAGCTCTGAAGTAGGGGAAGGAGTGCTTAAGTAGTTATTTTTATGACTCTGTGACTCTATATCACTTTTTTTCCTTTCGTTTTCCTTGTCTTTAAGTAAACTACCTCCTTCTTGCATGTCAGAAAGCTATTATATTTTAACAAAGCCAACTGATTGCTGCCAGACTTCTATTTAGCATCTATTTCCAGTATTTATCCTAGTCAGCTGCGATTGATAGCTTATAACATGATCTGTAAAGAAAGATATAGCTGCACATTGAGCAGGTCTGTGTCATTACATACTCTTTCTGCAGTTTTGCATAATCTTCCTTTGCTCTCTAGCCCAGAGTACTTCAGAAAGCCTAGATTCAACCTTTTGTTCCAATTGAGATTGGGCACGTCCAGAATGAGGAAGAATAGGCTCCCTGTCATCAAGCCATGGGCTAGGCTGAGATAGATCACTTTCAGCCTGTCCTTTTGTGTACAGACAAGGAGGCCAAACACAAGGATGGCAATGCCACAGAAAGGATTGCCACTGTCCCTTGCCTTGGTTGCCCATTTCCAACCTTTCTCATGTGTTGGCACAAGTGCTTAACCTGCCACATACAAACATGGATCAGTGAATGAATGTGGTTAAAAATAGATCCAATATAAAGAGAAGAAAACTAGTTTTAACCTGGATAGATTTTCTCTCTTTACCTTGAATGTAGATGCACTGGGGAAAATTTCACCCAAGCTGTTGTTAAAGACCACTGACTAAACAGAATAACTGATTATGGTGAGTTGACCCTGGCTGGATGCCAGGTGCCTACCACTCTCCTCCTCAGCTGAACAAGGGAGAGAAAATATAAGAGAAAGAATTGTGGGTTGAGATAAGGACAGGGAGAGATCACTCACCAGTTCCTGCCATGGGCAAAACAGTTTCAGCTTGGGGAAATGAACTGAATTTATTACCAATCAAATCAGAATAGGATAATGGGAAATAAAAATAAATCTTAAAACCACCTTCCCCCCACACCTCCCTTCTTCCTTGGCTCAATTTCACTCCTGATTTTCTCTTACTCCTCTCCCCTAGTGATTCAGGGGGACGGGGAATGGGAGTTGTCAGTTCATCACACGTTGTCTCTGCCACTCCTTCCTCCTCACAGGGGAAGGACTCCTCATATTCTTCCGCTCCACTGTGGGGTCCCTCCCTCGAGAGATAGTTCTCCATGAACTTCTCCAATGTGAGTCCTCTTGATGGGATATAGTTGTTCATGAACTGATCCAGCGTGGGTGCCTTCCATGGGATGTAGTCCCTCAGGAACAGACTTCTCCAGCATGGGTTCCCCCCAGGGTCACAAGTCCTGCCAGAAAACCTACTCTAGCGTGGAGTCCTCTCTCCATGGTTACACAGGTCCCACTGGGACCCTGCTCCAGTGTGGCTTCCCAAGAGTTCACAGCCTCCTTTGGGAATACGCCTGTTCCAACATGAGTTCCTCCATGGGCTACAGGTGGATATCTGCTCCACTGTTAATCTCCATGGGCTGCAAGGGAACAAGCCTTCCTCACTGTGGTCTTCACCATGGGTTGCAGGGGAATTTCTGCTTTGCTGCCTGGAGCACCTCCTGCCCCTCCTTCTTCACTGACCTCGTTTTCTGCAGAGTTGTTTCTCTGACATATTCTCACTCCTCTCTATGACTGCAATTGCTGTTTCCCCTCATTAAAGGTTATCACAGAGACATTGCCACCATCACTGATGGGCTTGGGCTTGGCCTTGGCCAGCAGTAAGTCTGTTTTGGAGCTGGCTGGCACTGGCTCTATCAGACACAGGAAAAGCTTCTAGCAACTTCTCACAGATGCCACCTCTGTAGCTCTCCTGCTACCAAAACCTTGCCCTGCAAACACATCAATGCAAACACAGTTTCTGTACTTAAAAGCACCTTTTCACTTTGGCAACAAGCTTGTTTGAATACTGTTTATAAGAGATCTGGTCTTGTGGGTAAGTGCCAGAAGGAATGAAAGCTAAACCTTGGGAGTAAAAATTACCTTGAAAAGTCAATCAGAGTGTGGTAATATGACAAACAAAAAATCTCTGCACCTTCTTGTTTCCTGACATTGGGTGTCATTGGAGCTCTGTGTTCACTATGCTTTGAGGAAGCAGAGATAAATGACACTGAAACATCAAATTAATTGCATTGCAGTCAACAGTGCTCCCACTACATACATTGTCTTACGTGTTAGCTGATCATCATTTCTAAAAGACTTTGTTTTCTAGATTGTGTTGAATAAATTACAATTATCCTTAATTTGAACCTAAGACCCCTCTCCTCAAGTCATTATCCACTAAATGAAAAGAAGTTTTGACACTAATCACACTACATTTCTTTCTTTTATGCAGTAGTACTGCTTAATCCAAGCGAGAGTGTGTCGTTAAGCTTATCTCAGACACGCAAATGTGAATCTATGTTGAATAAGCAGGTAAGCTTAGTGTGTCTCATTGCTACACATGAACCCTTCTGCAATTGTGTTTTACATTTGGTCAGTTTAAATGGCAACCTTTTTGACAGGGAGAGAAAACAGTTTTAACACCAATCTAAGTCTTTAACATGATTAACGTAGTTTGAACATCTTGGCAAGTTCATTAAAAATTGAATTAGTTGTTGACTGATAGCACAAATATGGTACTCTAAAGGACTTCACATTTCTGGAGCTTATCTCATGCTCTGCTGAAGCTCATTAATATATACTGAAAGCTGTGATTTTAGAGAAACTGAAGTTAAGATTTTGCATGCCTATTTACATGACAATTATTGCAAAGAAATTGAATTACCAGTTGCTCCAAGAAATTCAATTTGACCAGGTGTCCATATGCAAGTTAAGTAACTATACCTATGGTATGTTCTGTACAAAATCAAGGCAGTTTTATGTCAGAGATTTTCTAGACAACTCACATTATTACTCTAATCCCAGCGTAACGATTAAGAACCTGTAATAGATCTTGGTGGCTACGAATGAGGCACAATAATATTTATGTTTTAAGTGCCATATTGTCACAATCTGTCTGTACTCTGTATGAGGGACTATGAGAAACTTTGAACTAAATAAAATGAGATCTTAACTTGCAACACTATGCACTAACAGCAAAGGTGGACATACCGTTTGGAGCCTGTTCCTGAAGCACAATTTGTAGTTTTCTTCCTCAAAACCCAACCAGGGCTCTGTGTTTCCTTTAAAGACCTGGTAAAAGGAAAAATCTTATTCAGGTAACAGTGGTAGTGATTCCAGTAGAATATATTATTCACTCTGTATTTAATGTAAAATACAGAAACACCCTATAGAGTAAGCACTAGTACCCAAGACTCTCCCTTTTCAGAGTTGTTCCCCTTCTTTCACCTCTAGTATTACATTCCTCTTTTTCCATGTCTTTCCACCTCTCTCACTTCCAGTAAATTTTCTTGATTTCTCCTCTTACAATGAAGTAACTTTAACATGAAAGGCAGAGAGTATCTCTCATTCCCACATGGTATTTGGAACATCTTTGGAGGAGGCAAATGTAGTTTTGAACATCCTCTGATTGAGGAATGAGTCAAAGCCAATTTCCCATTTCCATCCATAATACACTGCCTTCTCACCACTGAAATTAAACTGTACTTTGTATTCTGGGGAGGCACAATACTTCTGGTATATGCTAGATGATGAATTATGAGAATCACTATTGGTCAGAAACACTGAGGATGCTGACGGGAAGTTTGGAGTTCCGCACAGACTTTTCCACCCACCTCTCAGAGACCTTTCCATAGCAAAGATCATACAAAGCTGCTGTCCTTTGAAAAACCATTAGTTCATGAATAATTTTTAATTACCACTGCTTAGCACTAAAAGACATCTGTAAGATAGGGAACCCATTGCCAAAGGCAATAATGAGAGATGGCTTTTTGTCTGAGCAGTTTACAACCAAATGACAGTAAAACTAAAGTGGAATTCCACATTGTCTTTCACAGTGAGGCAGATCAGACAGGGATAGATGAAATAGCTTGAGTACAGTGACACAAGAAGCATAAGATGAAACTGGAAAATTAAGCCAACTTTGCACTCCCTGGCAGTGCCTAAGCCCCTAACCCTTGCCTTCTCTGTTAGACTGACTTTTTCTGAACTAAAGAGATTCTTTAATTTTTTTGATACAGAGGCAAAGAGTGCAAAACCCAGGGTAGACAGAGAACAATTCTGCCTCTAGAATCCCTTTCCAGTTTCAGGCATAGTTGTGGCAGCAAAAGATGAACAGCAACCTAGGATTTAAGTTCCATTCTCTCCCTATCTCAGGAATAGGAAAATTAATCCAGTGTAGAATTAATCTGACTAAGATGATCCAGTCTGGGTGGCTGGTACTCTGAGGAGGAGCAACATACTCAGTTCTGCCCATGCTCTGTCCCACCCAGCACGTGCACCTGGGAAATGACATGAAATAGTGACCCTGTGAGTGTCTCTTGCTTCTCTGCTCTGACACTTGCCATGCCATTAGTAATGAATGTGAACGCGCTGGAAATTCTGCTTGCCACATGACACCTCTTCCCTTCTTTTCCTTGTGTTTCAGTTTTCCCATTTCTTTGGAGCACAGAGGAGTCCTCAGAGTGATGGTGACATATGAAATTATATAAACCTGATAATCTATAATAATAATATATATATACACACATACATATATATGTTCTTAATATCAAAGTGGTTTTATTTATTCTACTTCATATTTCATTTGCACTGTACCGATTTCTAAATCTGTTCTCAAATTTTTTTTGACTAGGTCTCTGAATGTCCCCTTAAATTCAAATGTCAGTGTATTTGTCAAGGCCTACTTGCAGAACCAGCCAGCTGAGAAATGGAGCATGAATTCATTAGCAAATCATACCCACCAGAATTGACCTTACAACCTGCATGAATCAAACAGAAAGACTTAGCTTGGCTGACTTCTGTGAAAAAAACAGAGGCTAACCAGCACAGTCGAAGAGGGCAAGATTCACAAAGAACAAAATGTTATTATCAATCTTGTAACATCCAATCAAGAACAATGGAAAAAAAAAAATACAGAAATAAGTCTCTGAGACTATTCCAGTAAATGTGACAGTTGCTTACTAGCTTTTTGAAAAAAAAAAAAAAAAAAAAAAAAAGAAAAAAAAGGCACAGGTAGCCTTTATTAGTGTGGAACCAGAGTCACATAATGACGCATTTTCACTCTAGAGAAGAAAGCATTTTACAGCATAAAAGGAATTGCTGTAGTGACCCAGGGGAGCTGCCAGTGCTTCTTGGATGAGGACAATTAAGCAAAACAATATTGTTAATTTTGCCACAGGTTTTAAACGATCTAGAAAGCAGAATACACACTTTGCCTTGATAGACTCAACTTGGGCTCTGCAAAAGACGGGAATTTCAGTAAAATCCTGCAGCAGCTGGGGCTGCAAATGAGAAACCAACACACCTGCAGGAATAGATATGCACAGATCTTGAGAGCACAACTGAACTTCTGTTAGCTGAATTCAGAAGGGAACACCCTAGACTGGTGCTGTGATGCACCTCAGTTGGACACCTCTGTCACCACTAGAACTGCAGAGAGCTGGCAACAGCAGTAATCTTCCTGCACGTAGTGCCTTTCCTTCCTGGAAGTGTCTCCTGACACAAATTTGCATCAAAATAAGCATTGCCCTAAGTAAATATTAGCTCCACACCACAGATAAGGAAGTACAGGTCCATGGCTTATTGCTGCTTACACAACAAGCCACTGGTACAACATCTCCGACAACAGTCCCTGCGCTTTTAACGATTTTACAAATTAGCAGTTTTGTGAGTCTCTCAGCCTCCTAAGTGGTGAAGCAGGAGAATGATCCATGGTTGCCTGCAGCGAAAAGGCCCATAACATTCAGGCTGGTGGCACTCCAACCTGTGCTACAGAGGCTGATGCATACACACATCCTAGCTGGTTGTAATGGTAGTGTTTTAGGCAAACACTTGTTCCAGGGAATTGCTGCCTGTCACTGCCATGTGCCAATGGAGGATGAGGCTGTGCCCATGTGACAGCATGCCAGCCAGCCCTTTGCAGAGTTACAGCAGCAAACCATCGCTTGCAGAGAACCTTGTTTCTTTGTCAGAGACATTTCTTCTTTTCTCCTTCTTAACTAGATGACAGAGACCAATTAAAGTAATGAGCCTCACAAAGCATTTCCCTTGGTTAACAGGCTGCTGTATTAATGTTTGCAGAAGTGCAGCATTTGGACCATAAGCTTTCTTGTTAGATGTTAACACTTTACAAGATGCTTGAACATGCTGTGAAGTCCTCCATCTCTTAGACTGGTGCCTTTGTTAGGTAAAATGACCCCTCTGTTGTTTCCCTTGACTGATTGTATCACAGTGCCCCTGTAGATGCGGGCACCAGAGCAGCACAGATGTTACTTCCCAAGGCCCAGCTTTCCCTAGAAGAGCCACAGAGGTATGAATCCCAGACAAGCAATTCCTTGTCTGTGAACAGAGCCTAATTTTACAATTGTCTCATTTAATGTCTTTGTTTGTGGAGTGAGTGGTTTTTTTGGTGGGGAAAGCTTAAGCTAAATCATATAATTCTTTCAAATTTGATGTTCCTGAACCTGCTAAAACGATTTTGGAAAGAAAGCCCTGGGTTTAGATTTTTGAGGTAGCTTGTTTTCATAACACTTGTAATAAATGAGTATGAAAAAAATTTCTCTGTTGAATTTGACAGGCATCTGCTTACAAAAAAACCCAAACAAAACAACAAAACCAACAAAAGAAAACTATTGACTTTGGCTTTGATTCTTCCAGCTTGTTCTAATTACCACTGTTATTATATTCTTGTAAAATTCCAGAGTTTCAAATGTGTTATAAATGCAAACAGTGAAAAGAAATTAAATGTGGAGATAGCACTAAAAAAAAAAACAAAGGAAGTTTATTAACTTCTTCAGTTCCTTTTTCAATGCTTGATCAAGCAGATGCCATGTCACAATGGATGCAGGCCCTGTAATTTGGTTCCATATCTGAATCTTCCTGCCTTCCAAATCCAGGCCTTTCCATACCTGTGGCTGCCCTCCAAGTCTGTTGACAAAACTAAAACTAAGGCACCGTTCTGTATTCTAGACTCAATTTTCATAACTTGTGGGCATTTTTTTTTTTCCAATTTTGGTGCTCATTGTTAAACCATTGGGGTGATAAATGAGCATCACCGAGGTTGGAGGACTGTAACAGACTAGCTGCCTCAGACTCCAGTTGTAGAATTGTGCTATAACATTCCTGTATGACTTGGACCTCTACGTTATTATTACAATGTTTTCTGGTTGGCATCACTCCCAGTGAAAACTGTCTGGATATCTTGGTAGGAAATCAGTACAGCAGTGATTCAAGGCTCTCCCTATATTCTTGTTTGAGGACCACGCAAGAACTAGTAAGAACAAAGGAATAGACATACAAGTGGAACACTGCATTTAAGTGGAAGAAGGATGGAGTACTTTAAGCATAGCCAAGCATTTATGTGCAAGAAAATTAGGCTACATAGAAAAGAGAGAAGAGCTCCGTGTACCCTCAAGTATGGGCACACCTGCAAACTTCCGAAGAGGATAAGATCAGACTGAAGGTGGTATAAACCAGGACTTCTGCTCTTCTGACGATGCTTGTATCTTATGCTGTGTTTCAACAGCAAAGTGACTAGAATCAGCGTACTTTTTCAGAGAAGGAACTTGCAACATTTTGGAATAAATCACTTGTCTGAAATCAGGTTTCAGACTCCAAGGATGCAAAACCAGTATGAACAAGGCTACATCACTTCAGCAAATTCAAGAATTGTACCAATAACTCCTGCTTTTCTTCTTAATGTGCATACATATTCCTCATCATCACTGCTCCTCAGTTTCAGACAGACTGCTAAGCATTTTGAGAGATTGCTGCTGGTAAAATATTACACTGGAATGGTCCCCAGTGCTCCTCCGTGTTGCAAAAGAAGGGGCTTAGGTCTTATACAGAGAGTGTTTAGCTCTTAACTAAATAGATTCATCAGAAGTCAATAACAGCATCCAAACCAGAGAATTGGAGTCCTAGCAAGCCAGACGACCTTTGCACCTGAAAATGGTATGTCAATATAACAGTGAAAACTTGCATTTATATATCTCTTAATGTCTAAACACATCAGACCGCATAAAATGATTTAACTTCACAGTAGTTGTACCAGGTCATCTTAGTATTATTATCCCTGTTTTAAATATGAGGATATTTACTAAGATCCTGCACCTGTAAGGAGTTACCCAGATGACACCACTCTCACACCAATGGCAAATGTGTATGTCACTTGGCAGGGTGATGCCAGAACTGATCATGCCAAAGACACAGAAGTTAGTGCCCAGAAGACAAATTTTGACTCCAGAAAGTAGCTCCATTCAGGAAAGTAATTAGACATGTCCTTAAACTTGAGCATGTGCTTTTTGGTTCCAGCAACAGAATATAAGGCTCCTGATTACCAGTCTTTTGCTCAAAGCATTATTCTTGTCATTAAGAATAATGTTGCTAAAAACTTGAAGGAAATAGATCTTTCAGATCAATCTGAAGGGCAATTTCATCCTGGATTCTGCTGTTGGCTATTGAAGTCAGTGAGAGTTTTGCATAAGGATTAAGCTCTTAACACACATACACACCCACCCACCCATCCACCCACACACACCCACACACACACCCCCCCACGCACACCCACCCCTACACGCGCACACACACCACACACACACACATACGCACGCACACACTAACTGTTAATTGACTGAGGTAAAAGAATTAGGCTATTATTTGTTTTGCACTCACCTGAAATTTTTTACAAAGCAATGCCTTTCATTTTACTTCCGTGACTGCCATGTGTTCTGAATGGTCTGTGCTTTTCCATCTTGAAGCTAAATATAATGCCAATTGCAAAACACCTCTGCAAAGACATTTGCCAGGTGTGAGACTCCTTTTAACAGACATTTGGTAACAGCTGCAAGTTGCTCACAACACTCTGAAACCAGCTATAGGCAATGATTGCTTTTATTGAAGAAAATAAAATGACCACAATTATATTAAATTGCATTCTCGTATACTTGGAACTTGAAATTGGAGCTGTGCTGAAAGGAACAGATAGTGCACAGATGCTGATGTAATATATGCTAATACTTGAAATTAAAAGCCCCAAATTACATCAGTCATCTTTACTTACATAAGTAACTATTGGTCACTTAATCATTTGTTAATGATCATAGCAAGGCAAGACAGCTGCATGGCAAACACTATGTTATTATAGCCTTCGGCCTGTCCAAATCCCAATTTAGGCAAACTAATGAAGCTCCACCAAGTTAAATTCTTCTTGGGCTTTGATCTGGCATGCTATTTTCTTCACTTCAGTCTATATGCTGTTATGGCATGTTGCTAAGCATTATTAAATACTTTGAGATGCTGTCCTCACATTGTTGTAGCAGGTGAGGTCCTCCTTAGTGTAAAATAAATAACACCACACAGCTGCTGTCTAGGGAGCTACACTGAGTAGCTTCAGGCTTAAAAATCTGACCCATTCTGTTTAGATATACAAAAGGCTTAATTGATGTAATCTAATAGCAAGAAGAGTAAACAAATGACAAAAAAACCCCCAAACTATGTTCTCATAGAAACTGTTGCTCAATCTCACTACAAAGCAGATGCATTTCTGGCATGTTGAGGAAGGCAAACATTAAGATTCTGATTGTAATGCCAGTGTTTGGGGTTTAGTTCTGGTCATAGTAAAAATCACAACTTTCATAGTAACTTGAAGGAGGAACCTCTTGAACAAAAGTTAAATATGTGATATATATTTGAACTGTGGTCCTCAGAGCTTGATAGCACATGAACTCCTGAAAGGATGGAACAATTTTGAAGCAAGCTTACACAAGACCCCACAACTCTGCAGGGCACTGAGCACTCTGTGCACGACTGGAGGGAGTGCTAAAAGCACTCATCACCCTGCAGGTATATTCTAGATTAGAGTATAATGAAAGAATTTACAGGAATCTTTATTTCAAGTAAGTCACTGTTCCACAGTACAGTCTAAACCTTATCACAAGCTGTGTATCTACCCACACACCCATGTCCTTTTAGCAAATTAAGCCACAGACCTATAGTATTTATCATTTTGTATTGCAGAAGTCATTGCATGAGGCCTACCTTTTCTGATTATATTCCCTCCCTGCTTAATTTAGCTCTTTCAGAGTTTAACTTCTTCAAAAAAATGCCTTTCCTAGCACTTTCATATATACGTATATTAAGGAAAAAAAAAAAAAAGAGAAACAAGAAAAAGAAAAAAAAACTTTGTTAGAAACAGTTAAGTTTGAACTGTAGTAGGATACACCAGAGAACAACAACCAACCCCACCCAATTTCTGAATAAAATGCAAGAGTCTGTGTATTAAGAGAGGATTTTCTGTTGTTTTCTCTTACAGTTGCCTAGTATCCTGCCCTAATTTTCCTTCTACGATCTCTGTACTGGCAGTGGTGACAGAGAGACAACAGAGAAGAAAATCCACCTCACCTACTCTAGAAATTTGTGCCATGGGAAAAGGATCAATTGATTTTTAAAGGTGCTTGGCTCTCTCTACTGGTCACAGAAGGAGCTGAGATAATTTACTTAGACTAGGCAGTCAACTTTTAGTAAGTTTGTAAGGGAAGAACCCATCTCTGACGCACTAAAGGGGTCACTGTTTAGATGAAATTAAGTTTCTTCAAAAAGGCAGTAAATAAACTATATGCAACAGGACACACTCAGTACTATCCTTCAGCTGTGCTCACTCTCTCAGTTTCTTTGCTTGGTAAGGGAAGTCCAATGAGATTTCTTGGTCAAGATCCCATTTCAGTATCTCAGCCACAAGGCTGGGTCCTTCAGAAGATTAGAAAGTTGAAAAGAGCATGTTGGTATTGTGTTCTGGAAAAAGGATGCACAAAAGAGCAAGTAAAATTTTTGGAAGGTTTTGCCTGCTTAGTAGACAGACTGTGCTATCAAAAGTGAAAATTGCGTTCCTGGATCCCTTTTAACACATTTTTTTAGAGGGGACAAGCCTTCAGAATACATTAAGAATACACTGATTGTGAAACTCCAATGAAGTTATTGTCTCATTATTCTGTTTGCTTTATAACTCACTGATACGTGCACATAGCCATTGTTTGGAAAGACCAAATATTACGTGAATTCATCCTCTCAAAGAAGTTATGGCTTGGGTAACTGGGTTTTTTTCTGATTTCCTGCAGAATCCTTCAAATCTCCCTCTTCAATGGTATCATTTCCTATTTATCTCCTGCAGTAGAAAGCATATCCTAACACACATACTCAAAGAAAAGCTGAAAATTAGATCAGTCTGGAAAACAAAGAATCCATTTTGCAAAACAGGGTGAGATTTTGCCATTTGAACTTGTTCTGTACCCAGTTAAAGAAAGAGAGGAGAAATCATCCCACCAGCCAATGTTTATCACCTGCATCTGAGATGTACATGAAGCAGTCTGAAGTCTCTAGCTGTCCTGCGGCTTTCTGAAACTCTCTTGCATGCTGTCTGGAAGCTCTGACTCTCACATTATGGATTCAACCATTCTCAGTGCCTCCCATTACAGATTTTCCACTCATATAAAAAATTAAATACTTCTTTGTCCAGAAACATGATCCTGCAGTGCTTGTATTTGGTCTTTGATCTCCCACATCATAGGTAAGAGGCTGAATCACCTGGCTGTGCTTAATGAAAAATCCAGAAGAGATTAAGAGAAAAGCTCACTACAGACTGCTGGATGAAGACACTATGTATGTGGCATGAGGAAGATGCAGGTAGAAAACTGTCTTCTGGTTTAGGATTTTAATTCCAGTTGATTATGTTTCAGAACCCAAACAGTGGAATCCTGGTAAAATTGGAGTGAGTCTTTACTCCTACCTTAGCACCCAGGACTCCATCAAAAAATACCCTGTTTTGCTGCATGAGTATTTTTCAATGAGTGTTCAAAGATTGAAGAGAACACAGTGCCAAAATTTTGTAAGTCACTGTAGTGCAGTTATGAGTAGCTTTCCCTGGAAAATTGTATACTTACGTAAGTCTTCCCTAGAGCAGTACAATACCAGTTCAACAGCACGTGGTAAAAATTACGTTGGTCCCAGGATTTACATATAAGTCATCTTCCCTGTTGCACTATTAAGCAAATGATTTGAGGGAGCCCAGACGTTGGGAAATGAGCTATGCAGTTTATCCAGATGTCTCATGACAAAAAGAGAATAGAAACAATTATTATCTGCTGCTGCAGTCTGTTTTGCAAGGAATTTCTTGAACTGAGGTAGGCTGAAGCCAGGCGAGAGGGCCTGCAAAAATACTCATAGTAACTTCAAAACCTGACAAAGTGCTTTGGGGAACTTTTGTAGCCTGATGAGCAGCATGCATTTTAGAAGGCTTTGTGTTTGCTGTTTGTCTTGTTCAATATCCCTTCGGATTCTGGCGACCACAGTTTTATTAAAAACAACCCCTATTGTTGAGAGGGCTCCTGAGCTGATGGCCTCGGGTTGAATGCATGCCTTTACAAGTGACTTGAAATCACTCACTGTCACACTGACTCTTCTGTTTCATTTTCTGCTTACTGAGCACAGAGCGGAGATGGATGGTTTCACTGGGTCTGTCACCTGCAAAGCCTTAGAGGGAGTGCCCAGAAATAAACACGGTGATTTTTCTTTGTGCCCTGCTGATCCCAGTGGAAGTCAACTTTTTCCTAATCCTCCTAGAATAGTCTGTGGTTAAAGGAAAGAGATCATCTCACCTGTCTTTTTGTACATTAATTCCACATATATATTCTGCCAACCCGCAGTATGGAGATGGCTCTTTCACTTGAAGGTAGTCTGAGGCATATTTTGCCATTTCCCAGGTGTCTCCAGCATTTGGCCCCCTCTGTGCTTCCAGAAGGGTTCAGATCTGTCGCTCTGACAATTGGAACAGAGACATTCAGTGTTACTTTTGCATTAGCCTCCCTAGTTCCTCAATTTGTTATCTCACATTTTCCGTTACTTCAGACGTTTTCCTTTGAATTTGTATGATGCCGGTGATCAAAGCTGACTGACTACCCTTTTCTTCCTCCCCATGACATCCTACCAGTAAATAATCCTGGAGGTGTACAGCTCTCAGAGTACATACGCATCAGGTGCCTCTGTGAAACCAAGAAAAGCCAAGCAACTTCTGTAGTAGATTTCATCAGATGGTGTTAAGTTCAAAAATGAACAGAGAATATCAATTTTGATTTTCTCTGGGTGTGTAGAGTTAAAAGTCTGGAAAAGTGAGAGAGACCTTTATAAACTTCAAAGATGGAAAGAGATGGGAGAACAGAGATGACTCCTCTAAGGGTGTGTGATGATAGGATAAGGGTCAAGGTTTTTAAACTAGAGCAGGATAGGTTTAGATTAGACATTAGGAAGAAGTTTTTTACTATGAGGGTGATGAGACACGGGAATGGGTTGCCCAGAGAAGTTGTGGACGCCTCATCTGTGGAAGTGTTTAAGACAAAGCTGGATGAGGCTCTGAGCAACCTGGTCTAGTGGGAGGTGTCCCTGCCCGTGACAGAAGGGTTGGAAATAGTTGATCTTTAAGGTCCCTTCCAAGTCAAGCCATTCTATGATTCTATGAATAACCTGTTGTTCTGGATCAGACCAGGTAAGAAAAAAGCCACTTTCGTGCTGATATGCTCCTTACCAAGAGACACACCAGAGTCCTTAGTACTGAATTTGTGATACCAAGAACGGTGCTTCCTCTATGTTGTTCTCTCATTGCAGAGTACTCAACTGCAGAGTCTTTCGGATTTCCTTAAGCATAAAGTGCAGCCAGAAGAGGAAAATTTCCCTCAGGGTTAGGACTGCCTTTTTTCCATGTATTCCAGTCTGCAGAAACCTTAAATTTTCCCTCCATAACAATTTCTCTTTCTGTATAATTTTAGTTAATTTCTTGTTTTACAAAAATGGTGTGAATCATGAGATCAGAACTCCAGGATAAGACAAATTCTTCCAAACTGACAAAATTCCCACCTTAGGTTCAGTGGAAGTACTCATAATCGTAGTTTTAAGAAAGCATCTTTGCTGAAGTTCTGGAAACCTTGAGAGAAGATCAGTGATTGGTATGCAGATGGGGGGAGGAGAATCATAGAATCACAAAATCATTTAAGTTGGAAAAGACTTTTAAGATCATAGAGTTCCACCATTAACCTAACACTGCCAATTTCACCAGTAAACTATGACCCTAAGCACCACATCTACGTGGCTTTTATATACCTCCAGGGATGGTGACTCCACTGCTTCCCTGGGCAGACTGTTCCAATGTTTGATAAGCCTTTTGGTGAAGATATTTTTCCTAATGTGCAATCTAAACCTCCCTTAACACAGCTTGAAGCCATTTCCTCTGGTCCTATCATGTGTTACTTGGGAAGAGAGACTGACACCCACCCCACTACACCCTCCTTTCATGTTGTTGTAGAGAGCATTATGGTCTTCCCTGAGTCTCCTTTTTTTTTCCAGGCTAAACCACCCCAGTTCCTTGATCTGCTCCTCATAAGACTTGTTTTCTAGATCCTTCACCAGCTTTGTTGCCCTTCTTTGGACATGTTCCAGAACCTCAATGTCTTTCTTGTAATAAGAGGCCTAAAACTGAACATGAACACATTGTTCAAGGTGCAGCCTCACCAGTGCTGATCAGGTACAGGGGAACAATCTCTTCCCTAGTCCTGCTGTCCACAGAATGCAGAAGCCTAAAATTATGTTCACTGCAACTACAAAATTGGAAAAAGATAGGAAAGAGTGAAAAGCTGTTGCAGAAAGATGCCTTTTAGGGCACTTGATATAGAGAGCAAAAGAATAGTCAAGATGAAGTGGTGACCACTTAGAAATCAAACTCATAATAAAAGCACTTTATATAGTTTCAGTATTTTGGCTTCTGTGTAGTCACCCTGTCCCATCTTCTTGTTTTAGTGAGAAAAAAAAAAAAATGGAGCTCCTGCTTCAGTTCATACTGTATCTCTACTGCATCTACTGATGCTTCATGCATCATTGACAAAGTTGTCAGCTGAGTCTCCGGCTGCAGATTCTTTATTGGTGGTGATAATGAGAGAAGCAGAAGGGAACACAGCTTGACTTGCAGGGCCCAGGTTGAAATCCCATTTAGAAAAATAATCCCTTTACTCATAAACTGAGCAAATCTGATAATGAGTCATCAACAGAAAACAAATGGGGAACCCCTGCAATCAGCCATAAGGGGGTCCATCTGACTCTACAGAATCTGCAGTAAGGAGTAAAGAGATGAAAGGAGGGTTCAGTGGGATCAAATTCAGTGGGATTACACAGCAGGTATGTACTTTCTATATGGTAAAATATTTCAGAAAACTGGGGAAAAATAATCAATTATTAGTGTGCAGCTGATGTGAGAAATACAGTGGATACAGGTGAGAATTAATCTTGCCTTACTACTCACCTCAAAAAGGTCAATAATCAAGGATGGTGACTGTTTTCAAAGTGAGGAAGAGACATGGGAGCTTAACCACCTGCTATATGCATGGGAAAATTTTAAATGGGGAAAAAAAGGATGAGTTCATCTGCAGCAAAAAGCATATGTTTCCAAGAGCCTTGCAGAAAGAAAATCTGAACAACAGTAAAGAAGTTTATTTAGCTAGAAATAGATAAGAACAAAAATGTTGAATTTTGACCATTTTGAGTTGAAAAAGAGTTCTGCCGGCATCTATGGCTCAGGCGAACAGGAAGTCTTAGGAAGTAGGAATGGAGCAAAAATTCTTAGGGGATCAGTCCCCATTAAAGAGCCAAGAGCTAGAAACCAGGAGTTCCACCTGTTTGAGTCCAACTCTCCATAAGCCTTGGGAGGCGTCAAGGGTTTTCCTGTGGGAAGAGGAGTCAAGCCCCAGGAAATGACCACATTTTCTGGTTCAAAATGTCATGAGTAGCCATAATGGAAAAAAGGTGAAATTTTAATTCAGCTTTTCTTTGCTTTTCAGCTTTAGGATGGCAAAGATGGTAGTTTTAAACCCATAGTGCCATTTTACTTCATCCAACTTTTCTACCTAGAATAGAAAGTGCTGCCGCACTGCTGAGTCAGTTTGTTTAGCTGCTTCTCTGCTTATATCTCAATGCAGTTAGCAGTTAGCTCAGTCTGCTTTTGCAATGCTTGATATGGCAAGTGCTCTGTGGTGGTCTGACTACTTCAACTGCACAGAAAAACAGACTGAAACCAAGCCATGGTTACTTTCCAGATGAATATAATTTATTCAGTTACTGTGTTTTACTGGCTAATGTTTGAATGGGCAGAATTCTGAAGAGCAGAGAATTTCCATCATACCACTCTGTTCCATACTGTACTTTTTACTTATAATCCTTTCAGAATTAATTAATTAAAGCAAGAGAGGTACAGGTTAAAGTCAATTTTGTCCTACCCCACTAAGATGTCAAACATGTGAACCCTTTCCCTCCTACATCCCATGGCACCCTAATCAGGCTGAATGATTCAGGCTTCTCAGCACTAGACAGAAGTCCCAGTTAACTATCCTAGGGATATATACTGGACTATGTTCACAGGGGCCTGTAGTCATGATAGACAAATTGCTGCTCACTGTATAAAATACTATAAATCCTGTATAATGACTTACAACATCTAAGAAACAGGACTCAGGAGTGCAAACTCCAAACTCCAAAGCTGCAATACTGAGTGACTTCTGGTGTGTTTTAGCTTGGGGCACTTTTGAAGTGAAACTCCAGATCACCCCCGCTTAGTATGTTTTGCTTCACATCGCAAAGCTGTCGTGGCTCTGAATCCCCTGCAGAGGAAGCTATATCAGGAGACGTGCTCCAGGAACTCATCAAATGTGCTCCAGGTGCTGATCAGCATTCAGTTCGTGGGACCAGACTAGAGCTACTGCAAAATGATCCTCCCCTCTTGCTGCAACTCGAAAAATGTGTGGTGTGCGAAAGTTACCCCTTCTTCCATTCATCTTTGTGAACCTGCTTCTGTTGGGTCAAAATACTTGGTAATACAGCTCACGGACCTATCTGGAATGTAGGCTTAAGGAGGACTGTAGTGTGTCTTGAGGACAGCTGAAGATAGCTGTTATCCAGGATTGGTGTCATATGTGTCACTTCCTACTTGGAAGTCGGCAACAACCCTCTTCCCACAGGATTTTAGGTAACAGCTAGAGTGATAACAAAGCCCTTTGCCTTTACTACCAAGGATGCTGGTAGAGATCATAAACATTTGCAGTACGAACATACCAAGAGCATTTACACAGATGACTTGCTCCTTTTGCTATGTTTCTACTGCAAATGAAGGCATGTTTATGGTCTCTACCAGCATCCTCGGTAGTAAAGGGAAAGGGCTTTGTCCACTTTAGGGTGACTTCCTCATTGCAAGACTAGATCTAAGTCAGATTTTCTTGTTTTAAGCTGGATGTTGGGGAAATGGACTTTATGCTCATACCTTTCTGTGTTTTGGGTACGTCACACAAATTCTATGCATCCTTTTTTCAGCTTTGTAAAATAAAGGTAATCATTCTTCTAAAGCTCTGTAAAGCAGTCAAAAGTTACTACAGCAATATTTAAGTGTACCAATATCTCACAGGCGTGCAGTTTCCCAATGAAAAAGTTAGATTAACGGATTTTGGACCTTTCTATTTCTGTCCAAAAGCTGTTTCAAGAAAATTACCTGGTAACAATAAATCCATATTTTCAGTACTGAAAAAAATGTCCTGGCTGGAAGACAAACATACTTAATTGTGTCAAAGTGAAAAATATTTCAGGCTCTTAAATAAAAGAACTTTTTTGGGTTTTTTCCATTAACATTATGGAGAGGTACTTTTTTTTGTATTTAATCTGAGCCAGTTTGTCCATTTCTCCAGCAGCACAGACACACACAAGATCAATTCACATCTGTGCAAGATCTTTCTACCTACTGTGTTTAATTTTCCCATCAAAAGCTGTCATTTAAATAAATAATTAAAAAGCCTGCCTTTCTTCATCTGTGTTCCAAGATACAACTGTTTTCATTAAAAATGGCAAAGGTTTTTCTAGGTAGGTTGCACCTTTAAAAACTGGAAAGCAATTACTGATAGGCACTCCTGCTGTCAAGCCACCCTGCATATCCCTAGCTGAAGCCCAAGTAACAAAAAATCCATACAGAAGCCATTATAAAGCCATGTTTTGAACTCATCGTTGGTGTACATTGTTTATCTTTTTCAGCATTAACCAAGTCCTTTATAATTCTGAGAGTTTCTCTAAATCACCTTAAAATTTTCCATTGCAAAAAAAATAAGTAAATCAGTATTTGCTTTTCCTCTCTTAGTTTTCCCTGAACACAAATTTCTCATTTATCTCAAACTGCCTTTTCCCAATCAGTCTCACAAGAAGTCACTCAATAAGGTATAGTGCAGATGTTCCACAACAAGCTTTGTTAAAAGATTTTTCACTTCCTTCCCTGATTCTGAACCTTCTGTTTTGAGGGCTGGGTTTTTCTTGCTGTTGTAGGGATTATTTTTTTTTTAATTGTGCCATAAACTTTTAAGTAGCTTCTTGAATGAATTCATTGGAGAGTTCTCCCAGTGACTGGCCCTAAGCATTTGTCTTTCATGGCACTTCCACTGCCGTATCTGCTCGAAACCTTTCGCGTTAGTTAAAACTTAAGGCTCTTTTCACTCATGGCTGTCTTTAAACAAATGATACTTTTTAAATTGCAAGATGTTAACTCCCTACAGACATACAAATTGTTTCTAATATTATAACTTCAAATGATACTTAGGAAGATATTCCCTAATTACTGGTATGAACTGTGGATCTCCTTTTGTAGACAGTGAGAAATGGCACTGGTCAGTCTGTAAAAATCTGACTTGTACTTGGAATGTTTCAGAAGTTTTTGTTGAGAGTTTTGCTAATTCCCTTTTTCTCTTCTTTCAGAGGGGCAATTTGTGTACCATAAGCATAGTTGTCACAGGAACTGGAACTCTAAGCAGAAGCAGGACCCTCTTGCACATCTATTTTTCCTGTTTTACTCTTACGGGGGAAGCACATGAGCTTTCATATGCTTGCATGTGTACACACATGCATGCCTACACATCCTACAGTAGCTACCATTTCAAAAAGTAACATATACTAACTGATATACTAACTGCAACAGCCTGCTACTTACAGTGCAGAGAATTGTTATGTTATTTCTAACATCATTGTGTGCAAAGATGGGGAAATGAAGGCTTCTATTAAGAACCATTGCCATGTATGCATGTACAAAACAAACTGGATATAATTATAAAAAGGTTATGTATAAATAAGAATACTATTTTTAATATAGGTTATTCCATTTCAGGAGTTTGAAATTGTATTAGCAACACTTTACAGGTAAGAAATGCAGACAAACCTCAGGAGATGCTATAAAATTTTGCTGGCATGTCATTTAGGAGCATGAAGCTACTCTTTCCTGTAGTTTCCCATGGAAAAGACTATACTGACTATACATCAGTAGCAATCGGGGAACTTTGCCTCTTTGCACACTGCTCAACATTCACATATAACCAAGCAGCAAGCTAAGAATAGCTCCCCTCACTGCTGACTTGCTGTGTACTTTCTTGAAGATAGGCTTGGAAGATACTATTAATCTTCACATAATTTCCTGGTTTAGAAATTGGAAGCTGCTCTGAAAAAGCTGGTCATGTTATTTCTCATCATTGTGGCTTTCTTCAGTCCTTTCAGTGAAACGTGACCGTTCTTAGCCCTTTATTTTTTTGTGCTTTGTGTGGCTTCTCTAGTTTGGTCCTTTAACCACGTTAAAAGATGTTCATATTCTTTATAGTCGAAAAAATAAATAAATAACCCCAAACTCTCCATTGCTTCTTTTCTGTTACTGGCTTTTAAGTAGCTAATCTCATCTTCTAAGCTTCTTGCTCGGATAAATGTCTGTTAGTATGTCCAAAATGGTTTGTGATTTTGTAGGCTGCAATTAAAACAAATGGTGAAGGAAGTAATCTTTTAAATAACTACAGAAATGTCCTTCCTTCTTTAGAATATTCATAGTTTTTATCATGAACAATGTCCAATTCATTAAACCCCTTCTGAGATAAAAGCTCTCACTTTACTAGCTTCTTTTAACTCTGAAAACCTTTCTGATATATGAATCCTAACTGCTCTGGGGAGATTTAGAGGAGTCTTAGCATAACCTGACTGTATGTATTGTCCTGAATTTCCACCAAGCTGTCTACACTGGGGACAGAGCTAATTTATACACCGCTTTTCGCCTTTTGAGTCCCATGATATCTTAGTAGAGAAAAGTAGGTTTTGGTTTTATACCACATTTATTACTCAAGGTATTCTAAAGGTTCTTTGCAACAAGAAGTTGATTAGTGATGACCCAGAATCCATGGCAGCAGATGAGTTAGAAATTCAGTCTCCAACTGAAGGCTAGCAGCAATGACTGTCTGAGATCCCTGGACTCTGGATCTAGGCTTTTTACTAGAAGAGGTATTTGCCATAATGGCACTTTTCCAATATTCTTTTCAGAGTTTTAACACCCAGTTAGTTGCTTACAAGAGGTACTCAGAATTGAAGTCACTTTGATTACACATTGGGAAGATGCAATCTTTAGCAGAGCAGTACTATGACTCCCTTGTTCCCTGTGGTTTTGTTACCAGCACCTGACAAAATCTGAAACCTAGTATAAAAAAATGAAACCACAAAACTTCTGGTCAGGGAGGAAAAGGAAAGCAGTAACTCATATAGCCATTTAGGCCACTGTTTCCATTCTCCTTTTCCTATGTGCTCAGTTCATCAAACCCTTCATCAGACCTGTATAAATCAGTAGATTAAATTATGACATGGCACAGCATCTAGTCATATCTGGCATTCCAGTCATAAAAATCTTAGATTTGAAAACAAACCATCATGATCACAGGCACCACGGTTTGGTGTAACAGAAGTTTTGCTTCTCCCTATTGACTTTTCTTTGGTTTACCTTCTAATCATTTCCTACAGCGCTAACTGTTGAATACATTAGCAATACCTCTAAATTACCCCTAGAGTTCTCTTTCTTCCATCTTAGATATTTATACACTGAATTAAAGTCACAGTAGGATATCTATATCTTTGCTTCTACTTGTTGAGATTTAAGCTGCCTCTCTCATGTGTTGATAGATGCATGTAGCATAACGTAAGCAGGATATTAAAAAGGTAATTCTTTTTCTTTCCCTTCTTTAAATGTCTTGCCATTTTTTTAAGCATCAACTGACAAGTAGCTCTTCCGTATTCCTTTATTACCTTGCAGCATGCTTTGTTAAGCATGACATGGCAATACAATTTAAAAATGAACAAGAGTGGTCATGATGAATGTGTTTTTTAAAAAAGACTAATCCACTATTTAGTGTGATTTTTCCTTTTCTGGTTATGGTTTATTAAAAGCAGGCAAATAGCAAAATTACTTAGGAGATTTCTGGAAAAAAACCCAACAATTAAAATAGCAAAAACTCAGCTAGTGCCTATTAAAAATAAATACTACAAAGGCTAGGTTGATTCGTATATCCTGAAGTAAAATGTATTTCAAGTGACTGTATGCTATAGGGAGAATTCAGTCTAATTTGGGCACTACATGGATTTCCACTAAAAAAGACTCCGCTAAATCTCTTACTGTCCTCTTCTCTGAGCAGGGGAATGTGATATACAAAAGCAGTGGTAGCCCACCATGATGATCCATGCTAGGCCACTAGTGTTGCACCTATGCATTGTGAGAGTAAAGCACTATCACTTCAAAAAGGCATCACATACAGTACTAGGCTGGCACTGGAACTACCCAAAATGATGGGCAATGCTGGATCAGCCTCCACAGGCTTTATTCCCAAGGGCTTCCTTTCATGTCAAAAATTCTTCTCTGGTGTAAAAGTGCAATAGCTCCGCTAGATTTGATTTGAGATGTACAGATCTTCATCAGCAAAGGATCTGACATGATGAAGTTAAACATGCTGAAGAGAAACTGAAGAACAGGTAACAATGCTAATGTTAAAGGTCATCTAGTCTGATATTCCTGCTCAAGGCAGGTCAGTTAGAGCAGGTTGCTCAGAAACATGTCCAGTCAGGTTTTAAATATCTCCAAGGATGGAGACAACTGCTCTGGGCAACTTGTTTCAGCAGGACAGTTCAATAGGATGTCACCCTGTACATTTGTAGACACGAGAAAATAAATAGATAAAGCACCAAAAGTATTTCCATGCATGTGCATGCATTCCTTTCTCTGGGAAGAGAATTTAGAGATTATACAGGAATGCCATCAGCAAATTTGTTCCTGGTCTACAGATCATTTGCAAGGAATTTGTTCCACTGATTACCCATTCACAGTTCATACTCTGATGTTTTGTTATACAAGTCAACCTCTTTGTTTCTGGATGATTTACGTAATTCTTCATTCCGGCACAAAATCTAAATAGGAAATTTTACACTATGTGAAGTGTTCACTCAGTAAATGTTTGTACATTTCAGCCTGACATTTGCCTTACACAGTAACAGAAGACCTCAAGCACAAATGATTGTAAAAGGCAGACACAAATGTCTTGGAAACTAAACTATTAAATCTGAATTCATACTCAAATGTGAACAAATATTATCAGAAAACCTGATCCTAGCATTCACTAATCAATTTTTTGGAAGTGTTTTCTGCTTATGACTCCTCTGGTCAATCTGTGATTTTGAAAAATGCCTTGCTTTCCTTCTAGTTGCTTCTTGTAATTTGTTACAGACAATCTTATTAACAAGTGCTGTAGGTTTGCCCTGAGTTGTTCCTGCCCTCTCTCCCACATAGAGACCTTAGCTCTGCAGTTGCCTGACTTCCCAACACAAGAAGTCATTCGGGAATTTCACTGAACAAATTCATAATTTTGAGGAACTAAGACATATCCCATGAGCATTCTTGTTGGTTCTGGATGGGTAATACAGCTGTGACTTTTAGTCTGTGAGTTTTTTCAAAGCATGAGGAGGTGAATATCATGTTGGCACATGGAGCACGTGAGTCCAGGCAGATGACCTGGATCTCTAGTCCATGGCCTGCTGCAACTCTCTTATGCAGAACCAGCACCCAGGGCTCTGGATAATACTGCCTGATGATACTTTGGACAAAGTGTTTCCTCATCCACATGCCCTTTTCTGTCAGCAGCACCTTTTAAAAATTTAATTCTAATTTGTCATTTTTGTGAGTTCATTGCTCTCTATTTTGCTGTTTATCTTCCTAGCATTATTAGTCTTCATGCATTTTTATGGAATTGTCAAGTTCTTCTAATCAAATAAACTTTTCTTTGGGTCTAAATGAATGGAACACTGAATATTTCCTACCTCCCTTTATTATACTGTTTACCACATTTTAATCCAGTGCAGCTTTTTTGATTCCTCGCATTTGATATTTGCTATGTTCTGCTTGGATCTCCAGCCATAAACCAAGCCTGAGGTACATATTATGTACAAGGTTGAGTCCCTTCTGCAGAGTACCAAGAAAGAGCCCTTGCTACACAGAGAGCATGTCTTCTCTCTGTAGGACTGAAACAAGACTCCATTAGTTCTGAGATTGAGCCATCCTTCTCTGTTTTAATCCTTTCCTTATACTCATGAACCGCACAACCCTTCTGCTTTTTCACGACCCGTTTAAAGGGGCTCACTACACTTATTTTTATTTTGTTTTCTCCTCCATAGTTAGAAAAACTCTTTTCCCCTTCAGTTTGCAGCTTACTCACTTACGAAGATGAAAAAAAATAATGACCAGTGAATAGAAATAAGAATTCTAAATGATATTTAGGATAAAGATACAAATATATACATACATGTGTAGACCTGCATTCCTATGTAAAATGATCAAATTACTAAGTGATGAATACTCTTATTCTAACTGACACTAAAGGAGGTTGCTGGATGTTTAGATGAACTGAAATGTACTGTGAGTGACTGTAACATTCCATATTTGCAATAAACACAATAGCAGCTATGTCACAACAGGCAGGAAGATTCCTCTGTACTTAAGGGCATATGAAATAAAAAGAGACAGAATGACATTTCTTTCATTAACTCAGAAGACTAGTTTCAGAGGGCAGTTTTAGAGGACTTCTACGATATTATGTGGCATTACTGGCGATGTTAACAGACATCATTGAGTTAATACAGCAAAATGGGAATTGACACCTTCTTGTTTTGGTTTCTTCCCACAAAAATAATAATCCTATAGATCTACAGCACTTCCAGTGAATACATCGGATATTTGATATTGGCTTCAAATTCACAGATGATATTCAACTGTTGTCCTGAACTATCTATATATTTTGACAGTAAGACTGGACTGGAAATATCGTTAGGTCAGCATGGTTTATACAATTTCGTATTTCCCTCTTTTTGATCATTTTGCAAATAAATTGTTTTCCTTCACAGCCTACTGAAACCGCTGAGTTTTACACTTTCCTTGAGCTTAGGAACAGCCCTAGAATGAGCTTTCTCCTTGATATTTTGACACTTGCATTTCTATTCCCAACAGAAATTAGGAATTATAGATGTGCCTTTACAGAGGTACCCATAAAGCTAACTTGCATTTTGGAGATTCAGGAATGTTGCAATCTGGAAGGTGATTGTATCTATCTGGGCCAGGCAGCACATCATTTAGGACGAGAGGTAATGGGCTTAAGTTGTGCTAGGGGAGGTATAGATTGAACGTTAGGAAAAATTTCTATACTGAAAGAGTGATGAGGCATTGACATAAACTGCCCAGAGAGGTGGTGGAGTCACAATACCTGGATATGTTCAAAAAATTGTGTAGACATGGCACTTCAGGATGTGGTTTAGTGGTCATGATAATGTTGGGTAGACAGTTGGACTTGATGATCTTAGTGGTCTTTTCGAATCTTAATAATTCTGTGATTCTGTGATCCCTCATTGAGAGCACACGGGTAAAGCAATGAAGAGAGGAGATCCCATTTCACATTTCTGCTAGTACCTGTAAAATCTGCCTGACGAAGTTGAGCTGATGAAGCACCTGGGTGGTCTAACTGTAACTTGCCACTCCATCCTGCGAGGACTGAAACATGGAGTGACTTAAGTTTATGCACAGATGGGACTTCTGTCTTGCATCTGCTGCTCCAAAAATACACTTACTTTCTGTAATAACATCTTGCCGTTTTCTGAGCCTCCTCAAAAGAGTGAAGAAATTGTATCTCAGACACTGATCATGTTACATGAACAAGTCCTGAGTCTCCCGTATCACAAATTAAGTCTCGTGAACTCCATAGCCAACTGGAGCTAAATTCTCTGGCCAGGTAACTCTGTTATGCTTCTTCATCACAATATGATGTACTTTGCTTCACATCCCTGCTGCGACTGCAACACAGGCAGATGCTCTGGCATCAGATAACTCCCGATCTCAGGCAGGTTTGCCTTGCAAACGGAAAAGACCAGTGAGCTTTTCTTCTCTTGTTTTTTCAGTGAAACCTTACTTCATCTGATTAATCCATCATTAGAGAGCACATGAAAGCCATTCCACAAGGAAGACAAGAAGGCAAGAAGAAATTTATATCTGTAAAAGTTAACGGAGAAGGAGGTTTTTTTAAACTTTTTTTTTTTTCAAAACACAAAGACTGAAGAAGAAATGTGGTAAATGCAAAGCACATAAAAGATCTCATTGAGGCAGGCTAAGTATAACTTATGTCTGGAATGTACTGCTGCAGTAAGTCCACATCCGACTTTTTAAGATTAGTATTTTGAATTTGAGAGCTTCTTTGGAGTGAATCACATTAGCTTCTATGAAAGTTCACACTGAAGAAAAAAAAAACAAACCAACAGAACAAACACTGATCTATCAGGAATCATGAATATGAGCTTAAAGATTTTCTACAAAGTTGATTTTCAGGCCCATTGTGTAGATCTATTTCAGTTCCTGGATCATTTAGCAGATAAAAGAGTTCTGACCTTCTTTCTCGTCAATTTAGCTGCTAGAAGTGTGTGCTTAATTCACATGCTAAAAATCCTAAGGACGTTTTTATTGAGCATAATAACATAGCAATGCAGCCACAGTAACTAGGTTTTATACTGCGGGAGAATGGCTGCCTTAATTAATTTTCTCAAAACATTACCAGATATCAGATTTTATTAAACTAATCAAACATTTGTGTTATCGCTCAAAACCACTTTAAGTTATACAAATGGAATTTTAAAGTCTCTATTATATTCTTTTTAAATTAACTAATTTATTTATTAATTTATTCCGAGACATGGAAGAGGCTTATGGTTTAAAATTTCAGAACTGGTTTCTACTGGGAAAATAAAAAAATCCTAGTGATTTTTTTTAAGGGTTTTTGTTTGTTTTTGTTTGTTTGTTTGGGTTTTTTTGTTTGTTGCTTTGCAAATCCCTTTCATATACTACTGTCTTTAAAACAGCAGACGGCCTTCCCTTCCTTTTACAGTCAAAATGGTTTTTACATCATCTCAATCTTATCCAGGTTGCCTTGTGTGTGAATGCATGGTAAAAACAGGTTACACACCTTTCCATGGTACCAGAAGAGAGGCCAAAGCTTGAACTGGTATCACAAGCAGTCTCTAAAATAATTGCTCCTTTGTGTCCAGAAGGAGAAAAGCAGGCTAGAGAAGCTTCCATTGCTGCTGTCTACACTGTTTGCTTTTGTAGATTAATCTAGGGTAGCTTTTTGGGGTGTCAGTATAAGAGGCAGGTGAACCAGGAAGTGTTTAAGGATATTGTAAGGTCATGTAGAAAGAGAATTAGAGATGCAAAAGCTCAGTTAGAACTCAATTTGGCCAATTCTGTTAAGGATAATAAAAGTGGTTTTATAAACACATAAGGACCAGGGAAAATCTCCGTTCCTTATTGGCTGAAGCGGGGAAACATAGTAACAGAAGACAAGGAAAAGGCTGAGGTACTCAACACCTGCTTTGCATCAGTCTTTAACAAAAAGACTGGCTATCCTTAGGGCAACTGGTCTCCTGAGTCGGTAGACAGGGATGGGGAGCAGAATATCCCTCCTATAATCCAGGAGGACGTAGTTAGTGACCTGCTTTGCCACTTAGATCCTAACAAGTCTATGGGCCCGAATGGGATTCATCCTAGGGTCCTTAGAGAGCTGGCGCATAAGCTGGCTAAGCCGCTTTCCATCATTTATCACCGGTCCTGGCTCACCAGGGAGATACGAGATGACTGGAGGTTGGCCAGTGTGACATCCATCCACAAGAGGGGCTAGAAGGAGGATCTGGGGAACTACCGGCCTGTCAGCCTGACCTCAGTGCCTGGCAAGGTTATGGAGCAGATCATCCTGAGTGCCATCAAGTGGCATGTACAAGACAACCAGGGGATCAGGCCCAGCCAACATGGGTTTAGGAAAGGAAGGTCCTGCCTGACCAATCTGATCTCCTTCTATGACTGGGTGACCCACCTGGTAGACAAGGGGAAGGCTGTGGAAGTGGTCTACCTTGACTTCAGCAAAGCCTTTGACACAGTCTCCCACAGCATCCTCCTGGAGAAGCTGGCAGCCCATGGCTTGGACAGCTGCACCGTTCATTGGGTTAAAAACTGGCTGGATGACCGGGCACAGAGAGTGGTTGTGAATGGTACTGCATCCAATTGGTGTCCGANGTTGAGCTCTTCTCCCAGACAACTAGTGACAGGACGAGAGGGCATGGCCTGAAGCTGCACCAGAGGAGGTTTAGGTTGGATATTAGGAAGCACTTCCTCATGGAAAGGGTCATTAGGCTCTGGAATGGACTTCCCAGGGAAGTGGTGGAGTCGCCGTCCCTGGAGGTGTTTAAGGAAAGATCGGATGTGGCACTTACTTAGTGACATGGTCTAGTTGATGTGATGTTAGGTCATAGGCTGGACATGATGATCTCAGAGGTCTATTCTAGCCTCAATAATTCTGTGATTCTGTGATTTCCTTTGTGAATTACTATTTGAAAGAAGAGGTAAAACCAGCTTTTATAAAAATAAGCATGTTTAGTAGGATTTGCCATGCTTTATTAAAAATTCACATGCTATGTGTTCTAGAAAATCAAATAAAATGCAAAGAAAAAGCATTTGTGAGAAGAGATCGGAATAGTACATAAGATAAAGAATGGAGACAACGAGCACACTTTCATTCTTGTATTAACATTATTTTCCCTCCCCACTTTCATTAAATTCTTCTGTAAGAGACTAGAAAGTTCGCAGAGAAACAGAACATTGCTTTACAGTATTTCGCTGTATTTTAGATCATGTCACTGACTTCCATGGCCCAACATTCACGAGAGAAAAAAATTTCACAATTTTAACAAAGTCGAGACACCTAAAACCTCAATGTTCGAAGCCGCTTTCTGATTCTTTTCTTGTGCCCCTCCACTCTATTTTTAAGAAGTAAGAAGCTGAAGATTTTGTACTCTAACTTGTATTGTGCAAGCCACCAACAATGACAGATATTTTTTAAGCTGCAGTTAGCAATATAGCGTAGATTGAAACTCTTCCTTTTTATTATTGCTTTTGATGCGTACAAATCCTTTAAGAAGAATTTTAGCAATTGTTCTATTATTGCATGTCCCCTCTCCCCTTCAGATGAATTATTCATGCTTTGTTGTCATAGCAATCCTTTCTCTCTCTGAAATGTTTAATAACTATTCTTGACTCTCAACTAGACAATGAATCAAGGTGTAACAAAAGCTTTATTAACTAATGTGCTTTGAGGCAGATGCATTGTTTGTCTTCTACCTACACTTGCCTTGAGCTATGATCAGTCTAGTCTGGTGATATTAATGATGACAGCAAAGATGCCTGTAAGAAACACCCTTTACATAAGCTAATTTCTTAGCTCGTGTCCATCTTCTTTGCAGAGTGTTGAGTCTCTTCTGTTAGCCTGACTCTCTTCAAAGCAGCGGTAGGCAGCCACTGCTCTCTGCAGAGGACTCTCTGTCATGATAGATGTGGATGTGGGGGTTAGTGGGATATTCAGAATCACAGAAAGAGTCAGGTCTTAACAGAGAGAAGGGTGACAGTGGCACTTTTCACTGTTTTAAGCCTGTGTCTGTATTATGTACCTGTGCTGTTTTACTCTTTAACTATGTCTCTGAAAGCAGACCAAGTAGATGTTGATCTAACTTGTCTATTTGCTCCAACAGCTGTGGTGACCCACATGACCAATATTTGATATCAGAGTACTGTATTAGAGGTCATCATAACCTTTCCACCTATTGGACACCTGAGGAGGAAAAATCTGAGTGAAGTACTCAGTGAATATGCAGATTGGCACTTTTCCTACCATTTTTACAACAGTGCCTTTGGGGAATGTTAGTTGGAAAGGATAAACACCCCCTTTAATTTTTATTTTCCTTAGCAGGAAGACGTCTGCTTCTTTAGCAATGGTGTCATCTCATACAACTAAAGACCAAAAGCTGCACTACTGAAGACATTATCCCTTCCTTTGATGAATGCTGAAGAGCCAACAGCGATGACGCCCAGCAGCAGAGTGCTGCTCTCCTGGAAGCGCAGGTTCAGTGACTCCTGTCTTCCAAGCCCTGTCCTCACTCCATCACAATACTTTTAATTTCCTGCACACTCTTTTCCTGTGGTCAGCAATAAGATACTTCAAAACTGATTTTGACTTCTCTGTGTGCATTCTACAGTCATTTCATTCAAGTCATTTATTTCCCTGATCTCATGGTTTATGAGCGCCCTGGTCTTCTGCATGCCATTTCTGAACCTGAGAAAGTGGTAATGTGCACAAGAAGACAGGGACGGCCCTGGTGTTTCAGTTCAGCTCAGTGCACTTAGCTTTATAATCCCTATCCATACTCACTTCACAGTTTCACATATATCCTGTATGAGTTTTTCCTTAGCAGGAGCTGTGTATAAGTGGTGGACAAATGATCTATAGGTTGAGTCACAGGGATGTATTCTTCTGTAGTATTCTGAATGCGCAGTGGCGGGCCCAGTTCACAGTGTCAATACTGACAACAGAAGCCTTTTCTAAAAATTCAGTATTTGGCCCGAAAGAGGTAAATCAGTTAATACAGCCAGTCCTTCTGGATGAGAGGCCTGATAGAAGTGTAAATTGCTAGAGTTCCTGATGCCGGTTCTAATTCAGGAATAGCAGTTCATTTTCTTAGAATAGTGTTCATGGAAGTAACAAAGGTTTGTACTTTAGGACACCAGCTGCCTTCAAACCTCAGTAAGGCATTTAAGATGAGTACCTTATTTTGCCCAGCCTTCTGTGACGACAAAACCCAACAACCTAGGCCAATAAAGATTTGCTTCCAAGGAGGAACATGGAACCTTTTGTGTTCCCCAGCAGTTCTGCTATGCTGACAGAACTCCTGTGGGATAGAAGATGTCATTCAGGGAAGTGGTGCCAGGAGCCAACAGATGACCTTCTTTTTCTTCACTTCTGCTTGCGATGTGTGTAGGAGAGAAAAGGAGTTACCTTGCCAATACAGATATCAGAAGAACTGCTGTGGAGGCCAGTTGTTATCCTAAGAGATGGACGGAGGGGCAGAGCACCTTTTCAAATTCATCCTAACTTTGACATTTTCTTTTGGCTGTCATTATTGTATTTTACTACTTTACCCTGGGCTTTGTTCATTCTCACCATAGTTTTGGCAATGTCTACACCCACATCATCCCCTTCAGTCAGGGAAAGTCCAACAGTCTTCTCCTGAGCAGGCTTTGCCCCTGTGAAACTTCACATTTGTTTTTCTATCCACATTTGAAATAGTATATTCAGGGGCATTTATTCATTCTCAGTTTGGTACATATGTGTGATCTAAGAAGTGCTTGATCTATTCAGTGCCTGATTGAAAAGATCCACAGAGTCCTTTCCAGCATTCTGAGATGCAAATATTAAATATAAAGCAGAATATTCATGACTGGGTTTGAGAATATTTTGTGACACTAGTGTTCATTATGGGGAGCCTATGCCAAAAAAGACATTATTTTAATATTGTGTCCTAAATCATCATTTGCTGTTGGGCATCTATTTTACTTCATAAATGTGTAATAAATGGTCTCTGGGTTAGACTGCATTTGACTTTTTTTAGGACATTAAAATAAAAATAAGTGCTTGAAAAGAATTCCTCTGGCTCAGACAAAACCATGAAAAAGGTGCAGAAATTTAGCAAAAGTATCTGGCTGATTTAATAGACACTTCAGGATTGTGAAGCAATCATCTTCCATGCAAAATAGAATAAATAATACAGGATGCAATATGTGGCTGTGTGTCAATGTGAACAAAAATCCTGTTCTTTTTTAAATCACATAAAAATACAGGCCTTGCCCAGTAAAGCATACTAGCTTGTGAGTCCTGTAGATGAACTCAGCTAGACTCACTGAATAATCTGTCATTACAAGAACACATGCTTTAGTTTCATCAGCCTAGACTTACCCAAAGAGACAATCTCCTAAGTATTTTTTTTTCCTCCTCCCTCGCACTCCCCCCTCAAGGTCAGTTAATGAATAAAGTATCAGAATAGTTTTACATTTATAATTCAATCCTGCTCCTGTGCCCCAATACTGCAACACCTTGGTGCACTGAGTGGTTACGAGATTTTTTTTTTGTGATCCAGTGAATTAAAAAGAAATTTCTCTTTCTTGGAAGTCAGGCTTCTGTGGACCCTGCAGTATCTTGTAGGATTACTATTGTGAGAAAGGACTACAAGTAATCTCCTTTGCAGTGTGTCAGATGCAATCCATCAATACCTTGGCCCTTGTTATAGCTGCAGGATTGAGCTAGGAGCTGAAGTCTGGAAACAAGATAGTCAGCAGTCTCATATCATTCTTGTGCTGTCTATATGGAAGTGAACATGCGCCAGTCCTTCTGTGGTCTGCATTTCTGTCGTCTGAAATGCTCTTAACTCTCAACATACACTTCAAAATATCTTTTATCCCATTTTTGTTTCCAGGAAGCAACAAAGAAGCTCCCCCAAACAATTTGGGACTTCACAGTCTTCTAATGAATAACAGAAACAAGGTACATTTCCATGAGAAATGTGGGATCTATGAGTCAGGCATACACAGCTGTCCTTTACCCCATCTCTGATCAATATTGAGTTTAACTGCAAAAGAAATGAGTCCCACCAGGATGCAGCTTCTCCCATGTGACAGAGCCCTCTCCCTTTCTCCTCCAAGGAACATGGAGGTGCCTAAAGCAGCATCTGGAGCTGCGGCTGTTGAGGTCCACTTGGTCTTAACACCACAGCAATGACACTCCAGGGCTTAAATTCAGGAAACATGGTAATTATTTCAAGCTGCCTTCACTTTCTTTCTCCATTATTGCCTCAGACAGAAGACTTTCAGTTAAAAGGTGTAAACATTTCCTAAGGAATAGCTTAATTCAGGACCCTAAAAATTCCTCTGAAGAATGGAGTATTTATAAAAGTGGTATGAAGAAAAGCACCGCAGACTGCATCGATTGCCTGTGTTCTTCAGACAGACTTATGCTTTCCTGGCGTGGAGAAGAGGCCCCCATGTGCAGCAGCCTCTTATCTATGTATGTTGGTTTTGCCTGGGACAGAGTTAATTTTCTTCATGTTAGCTGGTATGGGGCTATGCTTTGGATTTGTGCTGGAAACAATTTGATAATACAGGGATGTTTTATTTATTGCTGAGCAGTGCTTGCACAGCGTCAAGACCTTTTCTGCTTCTCACACCACACCACCAGCAAGCAGGCTGGACGTGCACAAGGAGCTAGGAAGGGACGCAGCTGGAACAACTGACCCCAACTGACCAAAGGGATATTTCAGACCATATGACATCATACGGAGGACGAAGCAGATGTACATTAGGAGCGATGGCACTTGACTTCCCAAGTAACGGCAATGTGCAATGTAGACCACCTTTCCTGGAGATAGCGGAATACCTGCCTGCTGATGGGAAGTGGTGAATAAATTCCTTACTGTGCTTTGCTTGCACGTGTGGCTTTTGCTTTACTTATTAAACAGCCCTTATCTCAACCTACAAGTTTTCTCACTTCTACGCTTCTGATTCTCTCCCCTGTCCCACTAGGGATGGAGGGAGGAAATGGGAGAGAGGTTTAACTCCAGTTTCTAGCTGGAGCTAAACCACAACACTGGAGCATTCTCCTGAAAGAGACTCTGTTGGTATTGGAAACTAATGCGTCTCATTCAAAATGGATATCCTGTGCACTGTTTTCATGATTTTTCCTCAAAATTCAGCCATTACTTAATAAAGGAAAACATATAATTGTTTTTAGGAGAGAGAATAGGAACTACGATTTTTTTTTTTTTCCATTTCACACCTGTATTTGACATGCCTTAAAAGTACCACCTCTGAAAGGACCCCAAAACAGCCAGCAAAAGCTGTGTAGCCAACATCTCATCCCACTCAGTGGATGACGAGGGAGATGAATCATTATGATACCCCAAAAGAGGCTGTCCTTGCACGGCAGGGATGCAGAGGCTGTAGTCATGACAATGACTCAGAGGAACAATACAAAACTATTTATTGGTTTTCCCTGAGAACAATCAATAAATGGTGGGCCTAAAGGTGTTTTGGCAAAAGAAGTTATTTTCTTATCAATAACTTTAAGGCACAATTAATTATCAAAGAGAAGAAAGGATAAGTGAGTAGAAAGAGGAGGAAAGGAAAAGACAGGGGAAGAGAGAGAGCAAGGTGAAAAGATATCACTATTCTTGGATCTGGAAACATCTCACGGGATCAAACCAAATCTTGAGTTCTTTGGTGGTAGGTGCCCCCTGATCAGTATTTTGCTGTCTCTTTATACACTTGGGATAGGGGTAGCATCCCCAATTTACATAAGAAGCATAAAGGCGGTCCTTATTTGCATGAGCCCTTTCTGGTACAGTGTCCACTATAGACTGCCTCTTGGTGCAGTGGTTAGCAGAGAAAATTAACTCAGGGAAAGGACACTGTCCCACCGTGGCAGAACTTACCTCTTCCTATTGTTAATTTATCTGCAAGGAGCCAGAGAAGGATGGCAGAACTAGGGAAGGATGGCAGAACCATTGAGGACTATTGAGACTCCACCCTCCAGGCAGGCCTTGCTCATTTTCTGTCCAGCTCTTATCACCACACAAGGTTTGAGACATCAGTAGTTGTGCTCTTACAGCCAATGATCAACATTAGTGACTATAACCCATGAAGCAATGCTTTGCCATGGGCGACTGAAGACTCAACCGCAGGAACACAACGTCACCTCTGGTTTTATTGCTACAGGGCTGTAGGTGTGCAGCCCTCAGCTCCCCTGTACATTTGGAGGATTCACAAGCATGCTCAAGCCCCAGGAAAGATTGCTGGCAGCAGCAGAAGACAGTAGGAACACCAAGCTTCTGCCAACCAAAGTGTGCTTTGGCCCCAGGGCAGCTAAACTCTCCAGCTGTGATCACCACTTGGACCCGTCTACATATCTGTCTCTCCCACAGAATTTGGATGGAAACTTTCTTCCTATTTCCAGTAAAGGAAAAGGCTGCAGGGAGAAATGCACTCAAAACCATAAGTTTTAGTCCTCAAGTCCCTCCTAACTGACTGCTCTTATCGCTTCTGCCTGCAGGATCTCTGCTGTCCCTTCTTTCTTTCTCTTGCCTCAAAGAAAAGCTCAGCATTTTATACTTCTGAGTTAATGAGCTGGCCTGACTGACCTGACTGTCACGATGAATCAGCAGGCTAGTTCTGCACCTCCATGTCATACTGACACACTCTCTCAAGTGGATTTAGCATCATTTAATAATATTTTTTTCTTGTATTAGTCCAGTGGCAATTCTGTCATACCTTAGAAGCATGAGTTGATCATTAATGTTATTTCACCTAAGGTGACTCTCATAGTTTAGCTCCAGCCTAGGTACAAGATAGATTTTGTTCTTTATATCTGTATCAACAGCTGCTGGTTAGTGGGGAATTGTTTCCATCCTCTTGCATAACTATAAAGGGGATTCCAGAGTTGAAGTCTACATTCAAATCAGATTCCTAATTTAAATTTCATCTACTTTTATTAGCAAACATATATAAAATTAAATATTAAATATTGGCAACTCACACTGGTGCCTGCATTTATTATAATTCATGAAATTATTTGTATTAAATAAACATTAATATCCCTATAGTACATGTGAACTGCTGAAGGTAAATCCCTGAAACAGGTAATTCAGGAGTTACAGAGCTCTAAATCTAAATCTGTGAATGTATTGAACTAGTTAAAAAGCTACAGCATCTTCTGCAACTGCGAGAATAATGTTTTCTGCATTTCTGTTTATTTTGTTACTTAAATTCAGTGACTAATTTATTCATAGCTGAGAAATTTTTGGCTGCTGAAAAAAATGGGTAGCTTATTATCCCCTTCCAATCCATAAATATAAATGAGGTGTAACACGACAAGATTTGGTAATTCCAAAATCATGACAGACATGATGATCAGAAACTATTAGTACAATTTGTTAACCACGGACAATACTCCCTTTGTTTAATGAATCAATTAGTTTTAAACCCCATTTCAATAAATTAATGTTTTCCCTAAGTAACCAGCTATTTAAGGTGGTTTAATTTAACGAAAACAAACAACTTGATAATGATGAGCTTGTGCTTCTGATTGAGTTGCAAATTCCATTCAGCTGCATCTTGACAAGAGACACAAATAAGAGCATAATCATAACAGGGTAAATAATAAATGTATCTTTCACCATTTTTCTAAATTACCTTATAATCATAATCTGACTAGAGGTGTATCACTGGCTAAATGCCTTTAATACGTTCACCTCACTGAAATAAGCTTCTTACTAACATACAGGTTGTATTAACAGGTTCCTGTGGTTACTAACCAGAAGGTTCCAATATTTCTTCAGGAGGGCAAAATAACTTTAATAAGTAAAAATGCAATTTAAGATTAAAATTGATTATTTAAAACTAAGTTTCCTATTTGTTGCCTTAAATGATGATTAAAATTAGAAGAAATCAATCCACAGTGCTCAACTTGTGCTTTTTATTAGAAACACAGCTTTACTGTTTGTATTTTTCTTTGTTTTCTGTGACAGAATATATCACAAATTAAGATAAAATAATTTTTCTCTGTGGCAATTTCTTAAGCACAAAGGGCCCTTTTGCTGTGCTGAGGAAACTCTGCAGACTGGAAATTAGTAGGTAATCACTTTTTAGGATTGGCACCAATTCAACATGATGTCCTGCCACTGTAGACTTCTAGCTTAATTTTAAGCCAGCTTTAAGACCATTTACGTGTACATAATTCTTTAATTACAAACAAGAGTAATTTGTAACTTAGCATAATATCTGGCAATTTTATTCACATTTCTTTCATCAATACAGGTTCTTGCAAATACCATAGCATATGGAAAGCTGCCAACTTCACTTGAGTCACTGAATTGTCCTGTCCATCATTGTTTTCTTAGCATACATTCACAAAATAGAGGCATTCTAATGAAGCAAATGATAGTAACCGACATAGTACCATTTAAAAGACAAATCTCTCCATCTCAGCTGTCACCTCTGTGTGGGAATCTCTTCAGCATCCCTTCTCCTCTTTCCTCTTGCTTTTGTGAAGTGATAGACAGGCAAAATCTTGTCAGTTAAGGGCTGAAGTGAGAGCCCTGAAGACTGTAACCTCCTACAAACCCATCTAATAAGAATAACACGGTTAACAAAAATTCAAACTCACCGTCACAGTCTTGCAAAAAGACAAACTATATGAGATGAGTAGCCTGTTCAGATTTCGGCTTCCTTCCTCAGGACACTCAGCTGCACTATTAAACGCAATGCTTCATAAGTCAAGGATTGTTTACATGGAAGACATAAAAGGGGTAAATTCAGCGTACTACACAGGGTCGAAATAAAACCTGTTGGCAAGGCAATTACTACCACCCTGCTGTGCAAGGAGTGGAGGACACATTAAATGAGGAAGGTACACGTGCAACACACACAGATCCATGTCATGGCTGCCCAGATGTCCTGCCTTTTTCTGGCAGAGTGTGGGTAGCTGCAGGGATCACGGGCCTGAAGGCAAGAGAACTTTGTTATGAAGAATCTTTTATTTCTCTGTCCAAACAAGGGGCATCACATGGGGGTCCTCAGTGTCATTGTCCTCGGGTGCTGCAGAACAAACTTAAATCTGTTACTGCTCCATAAGCATATTTCTCTCTTCCTATAGCTAGCCATCCTTGGAAAGAGACTTGCATTTTGGCTTTTCTCAAACAGAAGAGAGTGAAAGAGAATGCCTTAATTATGGAGAAGACATTTGAGAATGCAGTATCAAAGTACTTTTCCCATTGCTCCCAGCAAATGATCAGAAGGGTCTTGCATCAGCCATCAAGAGAAATCACTGAAGCAAGATCAGAGTATCAGTCACAAGCTCTCCCTCCATCACAGCATTCTGTATCCAATCCCCACTTAAACGCTCCCTTCATTACTTCCATCCACTTGTAGAGGCACACCTACATTATAACATACAGTTCCTTTCTGGATATTAGCTGTTCAAAATTTTCAGGAAAAAAATATCAACATTTAAATAATTTGTCCACTAGGCCATATACAACTGCACTTCAAAGTCAAGCAAACAAGAGGGTGATCCACAGCTTGCATCTGAATTAAAGGAAAGAGTAGTGCATGATCTCTTCAGTTCTGTGCTGGTGATATTTAATTCTTAGGGTTAAGGAAAGAGACAGTTTTGTCCATATAAACTTGCAGCCTGGTCTGGGTCATAAACTAAAAGTCAGCTCCAAGTGTCCTTTACAATGCTCTTCAGATGGGTATAATAAAAACAGTAATGGCTTTTGCTGTGATATATCTGTCTCAGTAGGGAAGAAACAGAAATGTTACTGAATATAAAAGATTTTGATATGATGTAGTCCTGTATGTGTCATACTATACCTAAGAAAAAGTTCAGAATATGAACTACTTTATATTTAACAGAAATCTAAATGAAAACTGGAATATTATTCCCACAGAAAATTCCAGTATTTTGAATACCTGAATTGTATCAAGATTAATTCAGCTTAAATACCTAATAAGAGGACAGGAGGGAGTAGAGAAGAGGGAGACAGTGGTGCCCAGCAAGAGGACAAGAAACAATTGGCACAAACTTACGCACAGGAAATTCAACTTAATTATAAACAAATAAAAATTACTGTGAGGTTGGTCAAACACTGACTGACACAGGTTACCCAGAGAGACTGTGGAGTCTCCATCCTTAGATATGTTCAACACCTAACTAAATGCTACCTTCAGCAACCTACTCTAGCCTGGACTCTGCTTCTGACCACAAACTTTCAAGGGTCCCTTCCAACATCACCTGCTCCATGATTTCAGTCGAAGTTTCAGCTAGTTTCTAAGGTAACACAGCAAAATATCCAACTCTGAAATACACAATCAAATTAATCATGTTCTTGTACAGAAGAATTCCAGTTTGTTGAATCTAACTGATAAGTTTATATTTCAGATCTATTTAGCATTAAATTACAGTTGCCGCCTTTACCTGTGATTACCTTGGGGTAAAGTACTCCCCATTATTACCTTCCTCTACTAGTCCATAATCAACTTTGGTATCATGTGTCCTATCAACATTTAGCAATGCTAAACTGTGGGACAAGAAGAACATATAAGGGATGAAGTACCCAAAATGCAATTTCAAGAGCTTGGCAATATCTCTGTGACTGAAGAGTAAATAATTCTGTTTGGTTCAAGAAACCAAAATATTTTTAATTTATTATGCAAAAATTCCCCAAACTATATAAATTCAATATTCCTGATAGAAAAAAAATAAAAATTTGGAGGCAGGATTCTATGCCTTTTAGTTTGTAGAAAATACATTTCCTACAGGAAAACCTCCCATAGTTGTAAACTATCAATAAACACTGGGTTAACAAAGCATAACTGGAGACTCTGTATTGTGCTTCACAATCATATTTGAAATCTTATTGCTTACTCTGCAGTGGAAAGGAGACCCATCAAATTTGCTAACTCCCACAGAGGGCTATGGAGAAAAATATTGGGGAGTGGAGAGTCAATATCCCAATCCTACTGTCACCTGAAAGCATCTGGTTACTCTTGTACGTGGTAGAAGTTAGGAGTTAATAATGAGCTACATGCATCTATCTCATCTAGCAGCTTATGTGCAAAATATTTTTTTTCCTGACATAAAATCTAACGATCAGTGGAGGATCCACACCTCAGTGAAAAACAACAACTCAAATGCTCCACAGCCAGAGAAGACATCACAACCTGACTCCTCCCTCTGTCACTTTGCAGGACTGTTCTAACTCTTGTGCAGCAGCAGCACAGAGGAGGCAACCGAGTCAAAAGCAGCCCTGCGAAACAAAGAGAGGATCGTTTTTTGAGCTGATCCATTTCCTGAACTGCAACTACCCACTCACAAGAAAAACAGCAGGACCACATGGTTGGGGAGTGCAAGGAGCAGTAACAGCCTCAAACAGATCAGCCTAAGCAGGCACTGAGCGGGTGTCTGCCTGACAAAACTGTACGTGTGTATGCTTCTGTGTGTTTCTGTGTAAGGGAGACCTCTATCTTTTCAAACAAAGTGTTGTAATTAACTGTGCAAGTACTAGCACTTGGTCTAACAGAGAGAAATGGCACCTCTCAGGAAATAAAATAATATTTGGTTCAATCACGAGAGAAGTTACGGAGAGGAAGATTAGATCTGTATGTACCTCCTGAAGGACTTTGGATAGACTATTAAAGCTAGCATCCCCAAGGGGTTGCCTCGACAGCATGCAACCCAAAGGGTTAAATACACACAAGTCCCGGATCCCTAATGAGGTGTACACGACAAAAAGCTTCGGTGGGTTAGCTGGATTGAGGGACAGACGCTCGTGGCTAAATTTTCGGAGAGGGAAGCAACACACAGCTTCTCTGCCTTTTATAACTGTGTGGCTTACCTTGCATGTGCACAATCACTGTATTTTTCTTTTACTTTGCCCAAGTTGTTCATGATTTCATGGCTCCTTAACAGAAAGGTATTCTTCAGACAAAGGTATGTCCAAGCTGCAAACTGATGCAGAACACCTGCATGAGCATCCCTGTTCCCAGACTCTTCCCTGGAGCAAGTGAAGGGCAGCACAGTATCTGCTGCTGTAGTCCTGACAGCACAGTGTGCATCTGTGGACATTTTTCACATCCTTGGTGCAAAGTCTCTTTTTCAAATGGCAGAATCCCTTATCCTCTATGTTCATACAATATATACATTTTTTTTTTTTGAAATGGAAAAAAAAACTCTAAGTACCTCAAAGAAACAAAAAATACTCAGCAATTGATCTGTTGTGACAATTATGTATACAAGTAAAGATCAGCTGCTGTATATTAAACATAATATACATTGTAGATATATTTTATTCCCCTTCTGTTCTTTAGGAATTAAAGTGTTTCTGAGGACATGAAATGAAAAGTGCTTGGATTGAGTAGGAAAAAATGGTTCTGAACAACATTAAGTTTTTAATGACTTGTAAGTTGTCATCAGTAGAGCAGCAGTAGATGTGAGAAAGCAGAAGAACCACACGTATCGCTCCTGTTGTCATTTTTTCCCCCATCAATCTTTTTGAAGGGTGTTGCTGACTCCAAGTCTGCTTTTGTGAGTCATGTTTTGCTCATCACCTACTGGAGCCTGGGAGATCTCTAGACAAGAGGCATATGCAGACTAGTAATAAGATTGTTTGAAGAGAAAAGCCAGCCTCCTACAATTATTTTTCCTCCAGCAAAGCAAGTAGAATTAGTGGTGATTTCTCTTTGACAGAGCTAGCTAATTCAAAATGTATCTCCCTTTTTTTAATGCTTAATGATAAAGATACACAGTATTGGTCTGCTTCCTAGTAGAAATTAACACAAAAATACATTTAAGCATCGATTGTTCTTGTATAACAAGCTGCTACAGTTTTCTTCTTTCATCCTGTTAATCTGAAGAGAAAAACATGCAGCTAGCTATTATACACTACTGATACAGAAAATCTGCACGATGTGGGATGCAATATTGAGCTCACACAGCTGGAGTTCACTTGACTGGTTGTGTGCTTAAGATCAGAGTAAGCTGACAATTGTTTAAACATCTTCTCGCTCAGCTGGTCAATTATTCACAGGTACAGCAGAGCAGTAAAACAGCTTCTGTTAGTGTGAAATGCGCATTTACATCTATCAATGACTTGCTGTGAAATCTTTGGCCATTGCTTCCGTCCTCTGTATCTCTGGTCTTTCTTCCACTCCTCACTTTTTGGTATCCCAGGTTCACATGGTCTGAGTGGCTACCTTTTGCTGCGTAACATGGAGTATGAGACCCTTGATCTCAGTCAGGATCTCAAGACGCTCCCGTGCACAGTTAAGTAATAGCTGCTTCTTTTTCACTGATGTAAACTACAACGTAATCCTTACTTCGGAGGAAAGGTGATATACTGAAGTTTGAGGTAAGTTAAACAGTCCCACCCCATCACGGTTCCTCTGTACAATGCGGGGCAGCCCACTGAAGGTCCAGTCCAAGATAACAGGAGATGAGCATCTCAGCATCTTCATATATTCAGGAATTGTTGAAAACCAGAGGAAGAACAATAATCTGTCTTTCAGCTTGTGTCCCAGTCCTAACGCTCATTCAAAGGACAGACATTGTCTGCTGCCTTGCTTAAAATGACTTATAAATTCATTAGTGTTGCAGTGTTCAGCTTCTGCAGTGATGACAACTAAAGGTTTAGAGGCCAGCAGAAAAAAAGTTTGTCAAAATATCACTCTATGTGGTTTTTTGAAGGCCTGTTTTGACACAGAAAATCCCTATTAATTCACAATGATAATTTACTGCAGTATTACACCTCTGCAGGAGGTCTTGTCGTATTGATAGGACTAAAATTTCACATGTTTTATATTTGTTTGAAGAGTTTGCAAAGCTTTTTATCTGTATTATTTATTATTTAGATAGAGAGTACTGTATGTGTAAAAGATGCTTCACAAAACACAGTAGAAGACAAGGTCTCTGGCACCAAAAGTCCTGTGATCTACTTCAAATACATGTAGCATCAGTTTAGAGGCAAGTGTGTGTAAAGGTGTCAGTTATCTGGGAAAAAACAATGTACAGGTTTTCATTCAAAGACAAAAAAGACTTAGACTCTCAGAAGACCTCCACTGATCTTTTTCCTTTGAAATCATGCAATGAAACATACTCACAATTCTGTTTTTAAACTAAAGCAGTAATGAAAGCTGGCAGCACAGTACATTTGTGCAGCTTCTCACTAACAGGCTGAAAGTTGTGCCTATTAAAAAATAAGAAAAATCTATACCGAGGCAACAGAATTCACATTTAAGTACAGTATGATTACAGAAACAAATAAAAAAGCTTTCTTATCCCACATACATACTTTATGCAAGATTTCTAGAGGAAACAAAAGTGCTGCAGGTTTAATTGCCTTTGTTTGCTTGAAAGAGTAATCTCATGATAGTAAGATGTGGAAACTGCTATTCCAAATCCAGACCTCTGCAAAGCTCTTTTTTTTTTTTTTTTTTTAACTCTCTGCAGACCTATAATAGATATGCTACTTTAACAGCTCCTCATGCAAGAGGTTAGAATTTGGGGATACGCACGTGCTACTTCTGTCCCTAAGGCTTTTTCTTTTTTTACATCATACTACAGTTTATGCTGAATATTAATTGTGAGTCTGTATCACACACTTGACTCTTACATAATACAATAAATATAATGCAATTATTGTATTATGAGATATTACAAATGTTCACATATATCTAATTTCATCACAGCCAATGGGAGCACTGTCACATCCTGAAGAACATGGGAAAAAGGAAGAGTTTGGACAGAGGAACTATTGTAATATACTACTGAATCAGAAAAAAAAAAAAATGCACTGGTAAATAGTCTGGTATTATATGAAAAGCAATATTGAATTAAAAAAACACCAATAAACAACTCTTGTTCACACATCTCCACCTGCCCTAAGTGAAAAAAACAGACATTAGATAGAGTACCAATTGCCAGACCTCTCATACACTGTTGAGAAGCTTATTTGTTTGCATTTGAATCTGTAAGAGATTGCTTGGGAAAAGACTGCATTCTGCCCACTCTTTTGGAGGAAATTGTCCTGGATTTCATATGAAGCAGCAGGCTGTTAATTATGTCATTGTGAGCGTCAAAGGCCACAAATACTTCAGTACTTAATTAAAAATAATGATGGACACAGTTACAGACCACTGCATTAAAAAACCCCACCACCTTTTCCTGCATTAGAAACAACTGTTTTCACTTTGTGTTCGCTAGTGGTGCGTTTTCAATGGTTTTGCACTAGAAATATTGTTTATTTATTTGCATGGACACCAGCGACCAACTTCTGCTCATTAGAGTAGCAGAAGTGCAATGTAATTCCACTGAAGTTAATCGCGTAACTACAGCTTTCTACTGATAAAACATCCACCCTCCTAATAAAAACCCGTCTGCAGAATGTTATTTGTTCTTCCAATTTTAATACACAGAAATATATACAGAAAGACATATCTCAGTCATAAGACAGAAAAAAACAATTTAGAAAGAATCAGCTTTACCTTTCACCTAGCAATTATTTTTGCTGATCGCCAGCGCACAATTACATGAATGTACAAAGATTTAATTCTGTTCTCTCACGACACAGGGCAGTTCGTGTGTAAATGAGCCTACCCACATGCGCTGTCTCTGTACTTTTGTTGTCATGAATGCTAAACAGTGGTTCACTGTGCCAAAGTGAGCATAGGATATGATCTAAATGATGATGCGGAGCAGAGAAAGGTACATCTATTTTCCATGTCTATATCAGATTAGATAAAAAAAAACACAAAGGGAAAAAACCCCCCAGATTTCATTACTAGTGACTGAAACTAAAACCATACAATTAAATGCATTGAACAAATTCCAGTGAAAATTAAAGACATTTGAAAAGCGTTATCTTTGCCAAGTGTCTTACATTAACTGAAAAAAAAAAATCTAAGAATATGTAAGTATATAGTTAACAAAGCTGAGTACTATCCTGGTCTGGCAGGGGGGTTGGACTAGATGGTCTTTTGAGGTACCTTCCAACCCCTAACATTCCATGATTCTTTTTTATCTGAGAAAAAATAAAATCTTAAATGCGTGTACTGTAGATAGATTTCAAAACATTACTACGTGACAGAAAATGTGCCAATTATGTTACTTTACTGCAACCTGAAGACTGTGATGCAAACCAACAGAAAGTGTAATTACAGTTGCACTTCTGATCCTTTTGTAGCAAGAATTAGGCTGAACACAACATTGGAAAGAAGGAAGGCAAGGTCATCTGACATATTATTTCATATCAGACTTACTGCAATCAGCTGTGTAAATACAAGTATAACGTTCTCATAATATTCTCTTCAATATTTGTTTACCTTTATTAAAAAGTTTACAGTGCCAAGAAAGTAATAAGCTGTGGGGTAGTTGCATTGTATACATTATTTTGAACAAAATTTTATAAAACAGTATTTTCTTTCTTTTCTTTTTTTTTAAAGATCCAGGAAGACACCAATGTGTGCTCTTGGCTGTCTGGCATGGAAACAATCTTAATACATTGTTTGAACTTTTCATGTTTTCCGTTGCGCACGTATCTGTTTGCTTTACTGGGCGAGTGCCATTTACACAGGAAACCAAACTACCTGTTTACCTTGAACCAGACACCTGATCAAGGGAATACTAAGGCACCAACTTGTATAACAAAATTTGCATGAAGAAGATCTAATTCTTGGGTACTATGTCAGATGCACACCACAGGAGCTGGAACCAGTCCTAGGAAAGGTATCACTCTTTTGATCTTGTACTATTTTAAAAGAGTAATCATTTATTCCTGATATATGTTTTCTGCCTCCCTGATAAATTATTATAATCAGTTTCTCACTCTCTAATCCCTAATTTTCTTAATAACCTCTTGTGAGAAACTCTGCCTTGTCTTAATGCCATCTTTTTCATCTGCACAATTAAGATTAAATTATCAGATTTAATCACATATTACTCTCATTAGACAGATTTTGATATCATTTACAGGGATTCAAATCAAATCTAAAAACCCTACTGAAATCAATGAAGTTAGAATTTTTGTAAGTGATAACAAATAAGGCCACAGGCAGTGCCGACTTGCTGTGGAATAACAGTAAGCAGTGGCTGGTATTATCTTTCCTGATGCCTTGAGCTTCTGACCTTGTTCATCCCTCTGCATTTTGACTGGCTGGCCATTTCAGGGCTTTTGCTGCAATTAATGCGATTGTTAAATAGAAGGAGGTTATGGGAAACTGATAAATTTTGAGAATTTCAGACATCAGAAAAATCTTCTTTCAAATTTAACTGACAGCTTGATCTACTGGTAAAAAGTTAGTAACCAGAAACATTCAGGCTGAGACATGACCTGCACAACTCATTTCCTTTGTGACTTCCTTGAGCTTCTTCACTAAAATTACAGGAAGAGAGTTTTCATAAAATTCTGCTGCTCATAGCAAATGGTTTTGAAGACACAGAATTCATGCCGAGAAAATTCTGCTCTCAAGTCTGTAAGCGTAACACGAAAATCAAACAGGGAAAAAGTTTCTAATCTTAGATGTAAGATTTAAGGACTGAAGATAGAACAAAGGTGAAATTAATCTCTCCTTTCAAAATAACGTCAATCATTACATCAGTACTGAACTACTAAATATAATGTATTTCATCTGACATTTTCATCTTTTACCATGGCAGTATGGTCCACCAATGTGTTAATCAAAAATTAAGGACAAAGCAACCCCAGTGACTCATTTTATCCATCCAGAGACTCCTGCAGAAATTAGGAGATCAAAACATAGAATAAGATTTCTACTGGGCAAGTAGAATTTGTATTAGATTTTACCATTTCTGTGTATATTTTATGGCAATAACACTGCTAAGAGAAATGCAGTGGACAAAGCCTCATGTATCTGGTGAGGATGCCCTGACCAGTTTTGCGCAATTCTGTACACAGAATGCATGTGCAGTGTCCTTCAAGTGCTGAATCTAATCTAAGGTCTATACTCTGTTCAAGTCCTGGTTAGCTTTGATGTATGACAGCAGACCAGCTGATATCACTAAAACACAAAACATCACAAATTGTGTTCTTAACAGTTCTTCCTGAAACAGAAGATCCTAGGGTGAGATGAGATTTTTATTATAAATTTATATACTCATTATAGTGCTGTAATGTGTGGTTAAAGGTTTAATCTATGTATTTTATCTTGGCTTTTACACAGTAACTTGCCCACTAAGACCAAAGCCCTTGTCTCTCAGATAGGCAGATTAAAAAATGGACCAAAGGGTGGCTGAGCTCTGCAGTTACAGCACTACATCAATACCAAAAGGGAAATCAATTTGCTTCAATAAAATAAAAATGAATTTGTAGTTAATCATCCCACAAAGTTTATGATTCCTAAGTATTTTCTTCCAATTTTCCTATCCTTGAATATGTCACATTTTCCCAGATCTAAAAAAAAGACTTTTCTGTATATTATTTCCAAGACAGGCAAGTCATGAACTACTGGAAACATCTCCTATTCTGTTCACATGAAATATCCATCTGTTTCCAAACCAAATAATTTTAGACAAGTTCAGATGCTTTATCTCAGATACGCTAAGGCATATGAGCAGGTTTTTTAAGCTTTGGACCAGAAGGACTAAGACCTCCTTAGAACAGAAACGAAAAGTTTGATAGAACTTTCACAGTTCATTTTCCTGAAGCAAGCACTTTCTCTTCTACTCAGTAAACTGCAGCTTTTGATGATATGCTATTCAAAAGTCAAGATTATTTCCAGTTCTCAGAGACATCAGATATTCCATTGTATTCACTAAACACATGAAAAGTGTAGAAATATTATCTGTCAGCATCGTCCTGCCCTTCCGCCAGCAAGCTCTATAGATTGACTGTCCATATGGTTTACTTGCACAATCGCACCCCCCCAATTCATTTCTGTCAACATGGATTTCTTAACTGACTGTAACAGAAGGTATGTTGAGTCTTAGGTTTCAGGTGCAGCTACATGATATACAATTGATGTTTGAGGTATAATTGGAGCAGAGGTGTATGCACAAAGATTCCCCCACACTTCCCCCCCTCCCCCAAGACAAGTCATACATAGTGGTGTAAAATGATTCAGACTGAGAAAAAATAAAAATAGCATTGCTTGAGCTCTTCAATATTTACATCAAAACCAAATGGACTGTGATACATGAAGAGAAATCAGATGTGCGCGCACGCGTCAAAAAATCTTTAATGTGTTCCTAGCAAACTCTTGTGACAGAGATCAATACTGAGGAGCAAGGATAGAGTTTTCTGTTCTACTAAGACTGTAAACAGATAATCCATTCAGAGGAAAAGCGTGTCTACACTTCTGTCCTAGTTATGTAGTTTTCCTTTCCTGCTGTGTAGGTCTCGGGTGCCAGCTGCCCTTACTCCAAACCAGCAGATAGAGCCTGAACCTAGAAAAATCTCTTGTTTGTTCCTACCTGCTCTGGATTCCTGTGAATTTGTGTTCTGAAAGTCAGACTTTCCAATATTGCTTCATATATCTCTTTACAGAAAGCACACTTTCTGCAGTTTGGGTTTGGAGATACTGCTTAAGAACTAACTTTATAAAGAATTTTTTTCTCCAGCCCCTGGTGTACATCTCTCATGTTTTAGAAACTGCCAAAAGCCAAAGTAGAAGAGGGCTTTCATGTTTGTATGTGGCTAGAAAATCTAGTTTGAGACCCTTGTGTTCCTTTGCCATTTCTGCTTATTATTGCTGGTTAATGAGCAAAACAAAAACTCACCCAAGTCATCTGCCAGAGCTTTTACTTTTCTTCCAGATTACCACATCTTGTTTCTCTTCCCTGCCTGGTCTTCTCTTTCCTGAAAGTCACAGGGCCTCACTGAACTTAAATCTTTCACAAGTCTCTGTTTCTAAACAGTCTCGTGCCATTTCTCCTTTTACCCATTCTCCCATGGAACAGTCCACGCACACACATCTCACTCCTGCTGCAGTTCATCCTTGCTGCTTCTGCATGACTTATTGCCTTCTTTAACTTCCTCTTTAACAAAACATTACATTTATTCATCATCTTCCTTACAAAAAAAATCCTGTAAGTAGATTGATTGGGAATTTTTCTGTCATGACTTTCTACCCCAAACACACAGAAAAATAGAAATCACAGCTCTTTGAAAATTCCAGTCCCTGGGATTTAGGATAAGCCAAACAGGACAAAATGTTTTGCTTCAGTTTTCACAAAGAAAAATGGAAACAGAATTTGTGATCTTTCTAGGATTAATGTAGTTCTGGTTTTCCAGCCAGAGTGGACTGTTTTGTGTGGCATCAGTTCAGTGCTGGTCTGCCTGCCTGTGGAGTTACAGCTCCTCACTGGAGCAGCAGGCTGGCTGGCCGTGGCACAGATTCCTTGTCTTAGGTAGGGCTTCTTCTCTGGGCTTTTGCTTCTAAGATAAACAGCAACATCCCATTTGCCTCTTGCAATAATTCAAATATTTCAATTATAAAATTATTTAAACCAGCTTTTAGAGATATTCTGTGAAAACCACTCATCACAGGAGGTTAAAAGGCACCTTTAGAAACTAGGAAAACTGGCAGAAAGGCCTGGGTTTAGATTGTTATGCCAGCACAGTATTTTCTCTACAAATAGTTAGGAAGGACATAGATAGTTTTTGCAAAGTTAAAAAGTCCTTACATTAAAAAATTTGGTATAAATCCCCTATGTGAGGAACGGGCTTTGAATGCTTTCTTGACCAATTAAGTAGTATTGCCAGCTCATACAATAAACTCTGGACAAATAGGCATCAAATAGCTGCTTAATGGCATTGTTATTTCTATTTACTAAAAGGATTCCTTAACTACTGAACTACACAAATGTTTGTTTATCTTTTAATATTGACTGTCACAATTTTCCTAGTATTCATTGTGAAAGTGATGAGTGTAAGGAGAAATCAACTCTCTCTTTTTTTCCATAGTAGTACACCCTTTGAATATATGCCTTTTAACAAGATTTGCAACAAAATCTTGAGGGTTTAGGATAAATTTAGCTCAGCACAATGCCCGGGGTCCTCCTCCCCAACACCCTCCTCAGTGGTGGTGGGTCAACGTCAAGGGTTAGGGGTGGGCTGGCCACTAAACGAATGACAGACACTATTAACTCCTCTCCCTTCCCAAAGGGGATAAGAAAGACAAGAGAGAAAGACTTATAGATTGGAAAACTAAAACATCCGTATTTAAGATAGTATTAATAAAATTAAATATAAACAAATATATACAAAACCAATATCAAACCCAACCGCCTTGATGACAATTTGTCACTATTGCCACTGATGCTGTGGACAGGTACTGGGAAAGTCCCAGACTGGACTCAGCAGCAGATGGGAACCAGATTCAGGCACTGGATTCTGGAACTGGATTCAGGAATGCACAGATTGGGATCAGTGAGAGAACAAGTGGAGTCCTCCTCAGACACCAGCCATTGAAGAAGAGAGCTTGACCCTCATGACCCCTCAGCTTTACACTGAATATGATGTGTGTGGGATGGAATACCTCACTGATCAGTTTAGGGTCACCTGTCCTGGCCACTCTTCCCTGCAGGTGCAGCCTCTTACTTTCTGCACCCCCCAACATGGCACACAAGAATTAGCAGTGATCTTGGTCTTCACGGGAGCAAGTATAAGCAAGAGCCTTTCTGCACATTGATCCTTGGTAGTAACTCTTAACATCGAGTGTTATCACTGCTAGAAGCAGAGACTGTCTGCAAAAATATGCCATTAACTTCAGAAAGTGCAGTTAGTTAGAACAGACTGAGTTGAAAAGTAAAATCCCTGAACAGAATTCATTCTAACTCAGACCAGGACAGTCAGGATGAACCTCCTCAAAAGAAATTCCAGAAGCCAAGGGCCTCCATAGCAGCCACCTCAACATGAACAGAGGGAGCAGCCCTATGGAGTCCTGGACTTTTTGGTCCTTTCCAACGTAAGAGCTGTAGATAAATTTAAGTATATTTAAAGCCAAATCAGAACTGAAATCCTTCAGCAGAGTCCACCTAGAGAGAAGCTGTGGCAGCTCTCAGCATATAAAAATAGCTAGTATTAGCTGGTTGTCCAGCTGATGCAACTGTGCTGAGCCTAATGAGACCAAGTGCCTTAGAGAATTTCATGGAGGGACATTACTTCCCACTATTCCATATAATAATTCAGGCTAAGGTTTTTATACTGGAGCGGAAAACTTTGGAATATGCATTAAGTAAGTTATTTGTACAGGTATCATTATTCTGGTGAGTTTACCACTACTCTAGAGAAAATGACAATATGCTTAATTACAAATGAATAATAACAAGGAAAATAATGTTTTCCTGAAGAATATTTATTCAGTAGCGTATCCAAAGGCCTACCTGATCTCCTTTGAATGGAGCTAGCCTTCATTGAGTAGTATACAATACTTTCATATGTCTTACAGGAACCATTCATTTTACAGAGGTACTTTTTCCAGAAAGTCTGAGCAGCCAGTCTCACTGTGTTTGAAAGCCACTTCAGATACAAGGTCTACAAGGTGAATAAGTATCAGACAAAGTATCGACCAAGTGCACTGAGGATCACCTTACCAGAAAGCAGTGTGTTGTTCTCCGCTGCAGTCAATCACAACTACGCAACTAAAGTACAGTATCCCGACGGTTCTGTTCAAATGTACATTATTTTAAATCATAGGATAAACATTTTCTTCTCTTTCAAATAATCTAACACAAGAAAGGAATGTTAACGCACAGAATTATGTGTACAGGAAAAATCAGGCATGTTGCACGCCATTTTGCATACAAAAGGGCACAGATGCCAAGTATTTGTAATTGTCAGTTACACCTAAACTGTACACAAGATACTTCATATTAGAAGGGTCAAGACTTCCCACTGTGCAGAGGAGATGCATCGTATTCTGAGACTTAAACAATATTTTTCTACCTTAGCCAGCCAACTACACTGAGCAGTAGCTGGAAATTGAAGGAGTTGGGTGACACCTCATTGTTTTTCTTCTCCACTTGCTTGAGTCTTTATAATTTCCATTTCTACAGTCATGGGGATATTGCTCTGCTCTCATGCCAGCCATGTGAGAGGAGGACTGGGCACTCTTAACTTCTACCTGTTGCATAAGGCAAGCAGAAAGCACAGGTGGGAATGAGCTACATCATCAAGAGATTATGACATTTATGATCAACACTGAAAATTATGCCAGATGTGAATTTGTTTTGGAGTGTGTTTAAACCTCACTATGTCTCTGTCTTAATGTAAACTTAACACACAGAAACTCTTACGATTTCACATCCTGGCTCCATTCCACTCCCTCAAAAAAATGCCTTTTCAAGCAAATATTTTAGGGTGATATTTACGGTGTACATGTACGTATATTTATACAGATGGCAAAAGCATTTTTAGAACCATAGAAATGCCTTAATTCCTGAATACCTTCTGAATCCACAGGAAGTGGACAGTTAGGAACTTAAAGAAAACCAGAAAAAAAAACCCCAAACAAACCCTGCCTGCTTCTTTTCACATTTAAGATCATAAATATTAGAAACTGAGAAAATATTTTCTGTTGAGTAGTATAAAAAAATTGGATGACTGAATAATCACAGATAAACACTTACTGGATAGGGCAATTATCCACTTAGTGAAAACCCTGGATTCACCTTTCACAGCCTACTGAAGCTGTTTGAATCTTGACCTTCCCCTTTCCAAGAGGGTACCTTGTGTGAGAAGCCATGGCATATGTTATTGTTTTATACGATACGTATGTGAGAAAGAATGACTCTTAGATTAATAAGTATGCTCACTGCATAGGCAAAACCAGTGAGTTTAGAGTGTTTCTCTTTTTCAAGCGGAGGAAGAAAATGAGCCTCAGCAAGGTGCTATCTCCCCCGGATGCCCCATGGTCTCTCTCAGTATATACAGGCTCAAAGCCTGCAGGAAAAAGGGAAGAGTGAATAAAGGAGTCTTGCACCAATTGTGAACAATTTCTTAGTGTAAAAGGGCAATGATAACTACCAGATTTAAACCCTTTGCTTCCTTCCTTACGTGAATACAAAAATATAGCAAATGCCTCAGTTCAGGGGGAATCAAGGACTTTGACACAAAAGGAACGTTTGCAACATTTTGTCCTTCTGAGAAAAGCTGAAAAGTTTATTTGATTTAATCATAGCCAATTGCATTTGGTATTGTTCTTTTTATTATTTGGCAGGTGAACTAAGAAATCAATTATTGTTCCATGTATCGTACAGTACAGGACACTGCTGCACTGCTCTAAGTATCTTTTGAGTTACGGCCTTTAGTTCCTAAGGTGGATTTCCAGAAACAGGAGGTTGTATTTTCCTTTCTAGGTCAGTAAAATCCCAAGGGACAGATGAATGTTTTTTGTGACAGAAATTCCCAGACTGAAATCCCTAGACCTTTCCATTAATTTATCAACCAAGTAGAATTTATGAGATACCTAAATTGGAAATGAGATGTGTATCTTAATAGTCTGTTCTCCCTGTAAGTGGATGAATAAATAAATAAATCACACTACTGTTGTGGACAAAATGCAAACTTACTTGCACCTTTCTATGCAAGGTTTAAATATTTGCAAATCATTATGTGAAAACAATTAAAAGGATGATAGAAAATGTCATATGCCCATGATGCAATGTGCAAGAAAAAAATCCATTTGTTGGTAAGATAGAAAGGAATAAAGATCATTACAAAGATAAAACACTTTCACTAGCAAAACACAGATTCTAGAACACCCCATTCTGCTATGGCTTAAGATACAGAGAATATTCCTCAGCAGGTATAAAATGCTGCAATGTTTCACACATTGAAAAAGCAATGTGACTCACTATTGCCAGGGGACTTCCAGGTCAAAACAACTTGGTGTATTAAAATTTTCATGAAAAAAAAGTAGTGATTTAATGTTGGAATGGAAAGCCCAGGTTTACAATGAAGTGCATGATGACTTAATCCAAAGAAATTATTTCAGAGATCTGCGGCACACCTACATCCCCATATCTCATAGAAAATAAAAATATCACCTAATTTTACACAAGGATTGCTATTCCAAAATATGTACTAGCATTTTTTACTTTTTTTTTATGCTGACTTGCCGAGATCTTAATCTTTAATACTACAGTTGATAAAATGTAAATATAATTCTATAACTAGACTGCTTGGAACATGCTTAAAATTGACTTCTGACCTCCGCTTATGAAAACTGGACATGCTTGATTGCTCTGCACCAACACAGAGCATGTTCAATTAATGCTTACATTATAAGGATTGTGCTAACAACACAAATGGAAATTAAACCTTTTCACTACCCATCTGCATCTGAACATTCATAAATTGAAATAAGTGTAGAAGAGCTGCACTCAATCAATTTCAGCTCAAGTCTCTGACCTGATTATGTTATGCATGTCAATATACATTCTCTTAATTAAATGTGGTTCAGTGAACACTAGTGGTAAGAAAAAGGGAAACCATCATTCACTTATTGCTACTCAAGGTGTTGCCAGAAAAATAATAGAAAGTGAATTAAGGGGGGAAAATATCGACTAAAGACAAAGCTGTTGTGCTATATTATCATAATGTTCTTCTATGCTGAGAAGCCAGAGTGTCACCATTTTTCCCTTGATGACCAATTGTGGAGCATAACAACTACACAAAAACGCACAGCATCTCTGAGGAAAACCAAATGCTACTTTTTCCTGTGTATCACCAACCATCTGCTGCTGCAGACATCAGGAAGGCACTTGATGGAAAACTGCAGTTTAGGAATGAAAGAGCAGCTGTGAGTCTTTCACTGTGAAAATGAAAGAGTAGCAGTGAGTCCAAGGCTTCCACACTCAGGCTCTCTCCATTTCACATCATCCTGGTGTGCTTTTGGTAAAACACAACAGGCTTTGTGTTTTGGTTTTATGTTTTCAATTTCTTTCTTCTCAGTTCTTTCCAGTTTCCTGCTCCCTTTCTACCTTTTCCCTACCCTACCCGCCACAGTGACACCTACTCAAGCCACCAGTGGTTGTTGCCACTCATAGAACATAAACGGTTTCCAAAGAGGAGTATTTTCATCAGTATAATTTGTTAACAGAGGGCCTCATATAAAGACCAAAAGTGCAAGGCTGAAAAGACCTCATAATGATGTTTAAGAGCGTTAATTGAGTTTCTGGCAAAGACAGGTTTTCCTCAGGGTAATGCAGATCCTTGGAGGAAAAGAGGTGATGGACTGGAAGAGCCACTAAGCACTGGCATAGAGACTGATTCAGGAGGGCAAAAAATATCTACAGTTGGCTTGGGCAATTTCTTTCTTTTCCTCTTTATTTTCCCTCTCAGAATCAGGCTATGGCTTAAACAGCACTTATGATTCAGAAGGAATAAAACATTCTCTGGTGTGCTAATGAGCATTTGTTGCATCGCACAGATGGGAGTTATATGATCCCAAATATCTATTTCCACCATAGCTGGATGCATGTGGTAAACAGTCTCTCATTTTAGCCCATTGTGACAAGCTAATCGATTCTGGAGCTGGGAATACTATTTGGAAAAAAACCCACACATTTAAGTTCACCTTCATGCATAAAAGCAAATTAAAACAAACAAGTTAAACATGTGGAAACAAGCTATTTGGAGCAGACTACACTGGAACACAAATCTGACTCCCACACGGTGTGGCAACTGCAGTCAGACTTGCAGAGATAAATACGATGACAGCACTCCATCTTGCCTTTCAGAAACTCTTGCCAAATTCTACAGACACTCTCTGGTTCCTCTCCCCCTAGGCTCCTCCAATCTAACGGCCCTGAAGTCCAAACACATCAGAGAGGTTTTAATTGCATCTACTGAAGCATATAGTCTTATTTAGCTCTTTTCCCTCCCCATTCATGAATGATCTTCAGTCAGACTACAATTGTTTATTTGCACAGTAATTTCTCAAAACACTTAAAAGTTTGAGTTATTTCACCCATATGTACTGTGATTTTCACCAAATAGCAAGAAAATTCAACAGTATTTGTTTCTGAATGAAACTCAGATAGATGGCCCCTGTTCCAACTGGAAACAGCCACAAAAATCAGTACATGGCCAGGAAAACACAATATTATCTCTGAAAGAAGAGCCACAAGCAATATAAAGCAAATTAATAAAGCTTAGGGTGTACGTCTTTTCAATACAATATGAAGGGAAAGTATGAACAAATAAGTGGGAAAATAAAAAATTCATTGAATACCATGGGAAAACATTTTGCCTTTTGGTGGTTTACAGTGACTGATATTTTTTCTCCCATTCTGAAAGACAGAGACCAATAAATGAAGGAGAAGGAAGACAGTTTCTACTTTAACCTGTGCATGTTTCTCTAAGTAAAGACTTTTACTGAAATATGTGAAGACAGCAAAATAGAAGACATGTAAATTGAGTTCTGGAAAATTCTATCTTGGCTAATTTGGCTACTGTAGATGGAAGAAACTTTGGGTCCTCAACCTTATTTATTCAAGGTAGAGGAACATGGAAGAATGCTTGTCTAATACATCAGTAACATGTACTGTTCATGTTTAACATGATGATCAACATCTTTATCTCAGCATTTTCCCTGCCCTGGGAAAATATTAATGAAAATTTATCTAAACTTCCACCAGCATCTCCTTTGAACAGGAAAGCCATACACCACGGAGGACTTGACAATGACCTATTTTTCCAGCAGCCCAACTCTGTATTATGGCACAGTCTTTATTCCCATTTTCTTTCAAGGGCTCACTGGGTGGAAGGTTAAGGAGGAATAGAAAGGTCCTAGAGAAGACATTCCAGGTTATTATTGTTATTTATTAGCTCTTCTGGGTCTATATGTTCTCAGAATTCAGTTTGTCTCAGTGAAGGTGGAACAGAAAAGCATCCATACAGATACCTGCCAAACTGTCTTGTCAGTAGGTTTGGTCTTGCCAAGGGCAGGAGAATCATCAGCAAATACTAAATACGGGCCTCATAAGCAACACAAGCTAGGAAAAAGCCATATAGTCAATCTTCGCAATTGACACAGATAACTTGTTTCTAGTTCCTCAGGCTACCAAATCATGTTTAACATCATGTTATTTCATGTGACTTCAGCTGTGAGCCATCTAAATTTCCCACTGCATTCATCATATCAAATCCAGAGCAACTACTTCTCAATCTTCTCATATTATCTAATTTTTCACATAAGATAAATGTCTTGTAAATCAGTAAATTAAAGGTGATAAGATACTTCAGCCTTGTCTGCTGTTGCCAAACAGAATGCTAAATAAAATGCTATGACCAGAAATAACTTTCTTATTTTCTTTGTTCTTTCTTTCTTTATTTCAGTCTTTGTCAACATTTAGTCACAAAACCCAGACTAAATGCAAACAGTCTTAATCCAATGCTAACATAGAGGTCCTCTTCTCCATCAGCTTTCCAAGGGCTTTGAATGGAAGGCAAGTTCCTAGAATTTTAATAGTTTCCGTGGTAGTGTCTCTTCCAAAAATCCTCCCCTCCCTCTTCCTCTGAGAGCTCTGCAGGCACAGGACTGTAAGCAAAATAAATGACTACTCTGATAATTGTAAAGCTGTCAGGCTAGCAGAAGAAGGATCCTTTTTTCCCCCGTATTTTTAATATCAGAAAGTTATGCTTTTCTGTTGACCTTCCCAGGTTAATCCAAATTCCCCTTTTGAAAGAACATCTGGAGGAAATTAAATGCAGTAACACAAATCTTTCTAAATGGTTTGAGTTGATGCTTCCATAAAAGTCCTATTTCATTTATGTCCCTGTATTTCCCCCTCTCTTTCTACTCTATCACCTATTCAGGGACAATAAAAGATATTACATCTATCAAAAGACCCTTAAGATCTAAGGAAGTAAAGCAAGTCCACCCAGCCTGGTGAAGCAAAAATCCCAAACAAAACAGCATACCTGACCTATGTAAGCTATTAGATTTTAAAGCCTGAGGTTGACTCTGTGACACACAATCACATAAAGATCTCTCCGTCTTTTCACACAAACACCTCAGCCTTAGTCAAATAATTTCTCACTACCACCATGATTTTTCTCTCCCAGCTCCTCACATGTACTAGTGAACTAGCTCAAGACTTTCCATTAGTTCTGTTTCCTCTCCATCTTTTTGTCTCTCTGCCTGTCAATCCACTAGTCCATCACCCCCAACACCTTACAGTTCTCTCAGTCTAACTGTATTAGAAGGTTTGAAGTGTAACTTAAAAGCATGTCATCAGATGTCGATTACATACTGCTTCTCCATCTACATCCCTGCTCATGTCTTTACCTAGGATATCAAATAAAACATAATCTTCTATATAGAAAATTCATACAATAATCTGAAAGTAGGAACCCATGAAGCTCAGTATTTTTGTATGAGGTGCATTACAAAAATTATAAAGATAGCAACATGTTTTGTCTTTTGCCATTTAGGAAAACTGCCATTGCTTCTTGTGTGATAAATTCAGTAGCATGACTAGACCAGCAGAAGTATCATCTATATTTCTTTTTCCCCCTCAGTCACATGGCCCTCACAGTGTCAGCTAAGAAGTTCCACCTGCAATGAATAGCCTTGGTGTTGTATTGTGAGAGATCAAGGACATCTCAGTATTACAAATTTCTTATTTGCTGGTTGCTAATGAAGCAGATGCCTGCAACTGACGGTTCCATATTTTGTCTTTAAGGGCTACTGAATTGATATCTAAACAAAAGCATCCTTGTTGTATTTTTATAGGGATGCCATGACATCTGGAACACAAGCCAGTTAATTTTACTCTTGGTTAATACTCCCCTATGGCAAACAATGCAAAAAACAGATCAATTACAATTATACACTTGTGCTGAAAGTCTATTAGAGGGATGTGTGACCTGATAGGTAAAATCAACCAATAAAAAACACAAAACAGCAAAATTTTGTTTCTGGTGATGAAACAGCACGTCTTAGAGTTCACACAAAGATAGCTCTCTTGGTTCTCTCTTGATATTATCTCCTTCTTTTGCATTATTATTAAAGACAAGGCTGATCACTTCAGCCCGAAGCTTCCATTTGCAAGACCCAGATAATGATTAAGTCTGGCTTTCCAGTTTTCATGCTGCTGGCCTGATGGCAGCAGACTAATTGCTTGCCTGTGGATGTGTGGTGGTATGTGTGTTTGTGCTCACATGCAAAATTTCAGCCATAGATTTCTAAAGAAATAGTTGAAGTCAAATATTCAGGACCATTTAAAGGTTCTTACAGTCTTTTCTCTGAAATGTACTGGTACCCCATACTTTTGAGTAGAGGATTTTCCATTTGGGAAAAAGGTAGTAGTAATATCTAGACAGGGCAGCACTAAACAGATTTTCTTGATGATGTCAAAACTAGTTTTTCATTTAATAACACCATTGGTATTTTTCCAGAATGAAAATTTTATTTCAGACTTTTTTTCAGCTTTAAGGAAGTGCATTATTTCAATTTTGAACTTAAAAAAAGTGCAGTATTTTTAAACTACTGCATTAATTTTGGATGACACTTCAGTATCTGTAGTTAAAAATACACATTATATACATGAAATTCGTAATTTTTTTTACTGAAATGACTTTTTAAAATATCTTTCCTTTCATTTAGATTTTTTAAGCTTTTTTTATTTTCCTGTATTCATATTATTAATAGATTTACTAAAATGCCACTGTGATCTAATAGTAGTTGACTTTACATACATTTTAAATGTGTTAAAATGATTGTCATGTTGCTTAGTACAAACTGAAACACTATACTCATTTCTGCAATAAAATTTTAGGTTTTTTAATGTGTTATGTTTCTGGGTTTAGCCCCAACACTGTCATGTCATAGAGAGTTTTATAATCGTACAAAGACCTTTTCTGTATCCCCTTTATGGAATTAAGACACTTTCTGGAGCAGTGTGACTCTCCCAAAGTTTTCTACCCAAGTTCTGCTAACATTTGCATTTTAAGCATGTGATTTTGCAGGTTGATGGGTCTAATATAAGGACAGGATTTAGCAATGAGATATCAGCTGCCATCGATAAGACAGTACAATCTTGTTATGGGAAACTGATGACTACATTTTTTTTAAGACACAAAATTACAGATTGAAAGTCTTTCACAGAGAAATGTCAGTATCACTATTATATGGTCAGTAAATAACAAATATGATAAAACTATGTAATCTCATCATCTTTTGAATATCAAGGTCTAGACCTGCTCCTTCTGAAGCCAGTAAGGACTTAGATTCAGCTTCCAAATACCTTAAAGAAGTTTTATCTCAAGATAGAGGAACAGTTTATGCAATAGCTGCTACCATTTGAAAAAGAACCCTCTAAGATTTCAATGCGCTTAAATATGAAATGAATTTAAATCTAAAATTAAACACTGTATCTTCTGCCCCCTCTCCTGAAAATAAGCACTTGAATAATCTTTGTTCATTTTGTAACACAGACTGAATTGGAGGCTGACAGAAATATACTGGGTTTAGATAGTGGTACTGGAAAAAGAAAAGATTTTGAAAGTACCTGGCCATACACCAGGTACATAACTTAAAACTTCTGAAACCATTCTTTAGCCAGACTGTTTCAAATGAACGGAGATTCTACAAATGTTACATTACAACATAGTTATCTATAAGTAGGATGGGAGCATGCACATAGGCAGAGAATACATGAAGAAAAATTGTGAGACTATTAATAAAAAAGTGTGGAAAGTTAAGATTCACAAAGAGTTTAGAAACTTTTCCCCACCATTCTACAGAAGAGCTTTTGTCACACCATGGTTTCTTTAATAAGCTTGCCTGAAGTATATGGTACATCTTGATCGGAAAAATCTAAGCCAGATGAAAACCGAAGGGATTTAATTTCTTGGTTCTCCCAGTAAGAAACATCCATCATGTGCCAAGAACCTCCTGACAGCTCAGTCTTTTAGCACATATTACAAATTTTGGGCCTTTTATATATTTATTTTTTCCCAGGACCAGTTTATTATCACTAATTAATAACTTTCTATTGAGACTGCAATCCCAAGTTTCTTGTACAAAGCAAGTCTCAGTACTTAACAGAGTGAAGCCTGGACAAACTGTAAGGTATCATATGAGAAAAGGCTGCAATGAAATCACAGAATCACAGAATGTTAG